>WNGS01032101.1:0-20052 GCA_020271785.1 Procambarus virginalis
CAGCGTTAATATGATACATTAATATATAAATCCCCCATCTGTGAAGAGGTCCGAGCAAGGAAGGAGGGGGGAGGGGTATGAGGGGAGGAGGGGGGTGAGGGGGGAAGGGAAGAGGGGAAGGGAGAGAAGGAGCGAGAGAGGGGGGGTCGATTTTATTTGACTGTCTCATACTCTCAAGACGCTAGTGCTCTCTAGAGTGGAGTACTGCTGCACAATGACAGCCCTTTCAAAGCTGGAGAAATTGCTGCCTGGAGAAGTGGCAGAGATCCTTACTGCTAGAATCCACTCAGTAACAGCTACACTATTGGGACCGACTAAAGAGCCTAAATCTGTATTCTCGAGCGCAGGTGAAAGAGATACATAAAATTTACACGTGGAAAAACGACGTACTGGGAGTGAACGATTATGGAAGAAAATGCAGAATAGAACCAGTGAAGAGCAGAGGGCCATAGGCACAATCAGAGAACACTGTTAAACATCAGAGGTCCGAGGGGTGTTCAACGTCCTCCCAGAAAGCATAAGAAATATTGCGGAACAACCGTGGACATTCAAAAGGAAACTAGATTTATTCCTCCAAGGAGTGCCGGACCAACCGGGCTGTGGTGGTATGTGGGGCTGTGGTGGGTATGTGGGCCTGCGGGCGCTCCAAGCAACAGCTAGTGGACCAAACTCTCACCAAGTCAAGCCTGGCTCGGGCCGGGCTTGGGGAGTAGAACTCCCAGAACCCCATCAACCAGGTACAACCAGTAGAGGGGCTGGTCCAAACCTGCACACTGAAATAACATCACTGAGACCAGAAGACATGCAGGATGTGCAGAATACCCCGTTGAAGACCAGAGGTGCAACAGGTCCTCTGAGAGAGAAACTTTATCAACATCAGAGCCCGAGACTGTTCAACACGCTTCCACTACACATAAGGGACATAATTGGCCGACCCCTCACAGTGTTCAAGAGAGAACTATCAACATCAGAGGCCCGAGACTGTTCAACACGCTTCCACTATACATAAGCGACATAACTGGCCGACCCCTCACAGTGTTCAAGAGAGAACTATCAACATCAGAGGACCGAGACTGTTCAACACGCTTCCACTACACATAAGGGACATAACTGGCCGACCCCTCAGTGTTCAAGAGAGAACTATCAACATCAGAGGCCCGAGACTGTTCATCACGCTTCCACTACACATAAGGGACATAACTGGCCGACCCCTCACAGTGTTCAAGAGAGAACTATCAACATCAGAGGCCCGAGACTGTTCAACACGCTTCCACTACACATAAGGGACATAATTGGCCGACCCCTCACAGTGTTCAAGAGAGAACTATCAACATCAGAGGACCGAGACTGTTCAACACGCTTCCACTACACATAAGGGACATAACTGGCCGACCCCTCACAGTGTTCAAGAGAGAACTATCAACATCAGAGGCCCGAGACTGTTCAACACGCTTCCACTACACATAAGGGACATAACTGGCCGACCCCTCACAGTGTTCAAGAGAGAACTATCAACATCAGAGGGCCGAGACTGTTCAACACGCTTCCACTACACATAAGGGACATAACTGGCCGACCCCTCACAGTGTTCAAGAGAGAACTATCAACATCAGAGGCCCGAGACTGTTCAACACGCTTCCACTACACATAAGGGACATAACTGGCCGACCCCTCACAGTGTTCAAGAGAGAACTATCAACATCAGAGGCCCGAGACTGTTCAACACGCTTCCACTACACATAAGGGACATAAGTGGCCGACCCCTCACAGTGTTCAAGAGAGAACTTGGTAAACACCTCCAAAGGATACTTGATCAATCAGGCTGTCATGCATACGTCGGGATGCGAGCAGCCGCATCCAACAGCCTGGTTGACCAGTCCAGCAAGCAGGAGGCCTGGTCAAGGACCGGGCCGCGGGGACACAAAGCCCCGCAATCGTTGCAAGGTAACTGCACGCTAAGGCAGAAAATTGAATATCCACTGACCTACTGTACCAGTTATTCCCATTGATCTCATTATAAGGTCCCCGTGGTGTAGTGGTTAAGACGCTCGCCTGGTGTTTCGCGAGCGCTTTGTCCTGGGTTCGTATCCTGGCCGGGGAGGATCTACTGGGCGCAAATCCTTAACTGTTGCCTCTGTTTAACTCAACAGTAAAATGGGTGCTTGGTTGTTAAACGATTTTTTGCGGGGTCGTATTCCAGAGAACATAGGATTAAGGACCTGCCCGAAACGCTATGCGTACTAGTGGCTGTACAAGAATGTAACAACTCTTAAATATATAAACAAGTAAATAAATAAATACATAAAAAAATTGTGTGCTATCACGCCATGGTCACATTTATCGAATGCCTTTGCAAAGTTCGTGTATACCACATCTGCATTCAGTTTTTCTTCTAATGCCTCAGTGATTTTTTCTTAATATTCAAGTAGCTGTGAGAGGCATGATCTTCCTGCTCTGAATCCATGTTGGCCTGGGTTGTGGAGATCATTGGTCTCCATGTTGGCCTGGATTGTGGAGGTCATTGGTCTCCATGTTGGCCTGGGTTGTGGAGGTCATTGGTCTCCATGTTGGCCTGGGTTGTGAAGGTCATTGGTCTCCATGTTGGCCTGGGTTGTGGAGGTCATTGGTCTCCATGTTGGCCTGGATTGTGGAGGTCATTGGTCTCCATGTTGGCCTGGGTTGTGAAGGTCATTGGTCTCCATGTTGGCCTGGATTGTGGAGGTCATTGGTCTCCATGAAACTAGTGACCTGACTCCTGATCACTCTCTCAAATACTTTTATTATGTGCGATGTTAGTGCAACTGGTCTATAATTCTTTGCCAATGCTTTGCTCCCTCCCTTGTGTAGAGGGGCAATGTCTGATGCTTTAAGCGCATCTGGTATCTCCCCCGTGTCCAAGCTCTTCCTTCACACTATACTGAGTGCCTGTGCTACTGGCACTTTGCATTTCTTAATAAATATTGAATTCCCTGAGTCTGTACCTGGGGCTGAGTGCATGGGCATGTTATCAATTCATCTTTCAAAATCTGCCACGCTCGTGTTGATATCAGTTATATTTCCAGGGGTTTGGGTATCACGCATTAAGAAGTTGTCCGGATCTTCCACTTTCATGCTATTTATTGGAGTGCTAAACATGTCCTCATACTGCTTTTTTAAGATTTCACTAATTTCTTCACGACTATAGGGTCATCCTCAGTGTATGACCCTATACTTGTACGAATAGGTCCATTACTGGCAGTGGTTTTTGCTCTTGATTTCGCATTTATGAAAAAATATTATATCCTGGTATCCAGATGTCACTGTCCAAGGATTCCCCTGCATGGGTTTACGTACAAGCTCCACATACACCGTGAGGCCAAACACACACAGCCATTACCGAACGGGACTTTGTTTTTTTTGCTCTGTTTTAGGTCTGTGTTGGCAAAGATGAATGAGGTTATTTGTGGCAGTTTGACTGGGAGACTTTTCTGGCAGGTCCATTAAGCGTGGACATACTGAAATTCTTCTGACCAGTGCTGATTGTTGTCTGCCGTAGTTATAGCTCTGTTGTGGTGTGTAATTGTATCTGTGATTCTGGTATGCAAGTGGGTCTTTCATCCCGTTCCATACATTCTCTATATATGTTTCGTATTTCGTCTCTTTCGTCTTGGTATAACAAAATTATTTCAGTTTTCTCCAAATCCATTATCTTACTTGCCACTCTATATGTAGTGTTCCGTGCCGAAGACACGGAAGACTTTGTTGAAGACATTGACAACTACAAGCAGATATTAATAAAGTTTTCGACTGGGCAGTAGAAAATAACATGATGTTTAACAGTGATAAATTCCAGGTCCTCAGATATGGTAAAAATGAGAACCTTAAACATAATACAGGGTACAAAACACAATCAAATCTGCCCATAGTAGGAAAGCAGCATGTCAAGGATTCGGGAATAATGATGTCCGACAACCTAACGTTTAGGGAGCATAACCAAGCAAGTATTGCGTCAGCCAGATAAATGATAGGATGGATTACGAGAACTTTCAAATCCAGGGATCCCATCACAATGGTTGTACTCTTCAAGTCACTTGTGTTGTCCCGTCTTGAGTACTACTCAGTACTCACTTCCCCCTTCAGAGCAGGAGAGATTGCTGAAATAGAGGGAACACAGAGAACATATACGGCACGCATAGACGAGATAAAGCACCTAAATTATTGGGATCGTCTCAAAGCTCTCCAAATGTACTCTCTAGAAAGGAGACGAGAGAGATATGAAATAATATCCACATGGAAAATACTGAAGGGTCAGGTCCCAAATCTACACAGTAAAATAACTATATACTGGAGTGAACGATATGGAAGGAAAGGCAGAATAGAACCAGTGAAGAGCAGAGGTGCCATAGGCACAATCAGAGAACACTGTATAAACATCAGAGGTCCGCGGTTGTTCAACGTCCTCCCAGCGAGCATAAGAAATATTGCCGGAACAACCGTGGACATCTCCAAGAGAAAACTAGATAGTTTTTTCAAGGAGTGCCGGACCAACCGGGCTGTGGTGGGTATGTGGGCCTGCGAGCCGCTGCAAGCAATAGCCTGATGGACCAACCTCTCACAAGTCAAGCCTGGCCTCGGGCCGGGCTTGGGGAGTAGAACAACTCCCAGAACCCCCATTCAGGTACAATCTAGGTTAATGAGTGTAGAGGTTCCGGAGGGTATTACTGATGCGGCTGGAGTAGAGCCTTGTATAAGTGCAGCTCTATGTTCGGGCCAAGGTTACGAATATCCTCAGTTTGTCTCAAGCAGTGTTTGTTTTGTTTATCGTAAATGTGAACTTTGATTCCCATTCTGTTAATGTTGAGTGTCAGTATTCCGCATATTTCCGGTTGTTGGATTGTCCATTCACCAAAATTTTATGGGTTTCTGAGTTCTGTTAATTAACAGTATGAATTATTTGGAAGTTTTCTTGATTGGAAATGTACAATAGAATGTGATCATGATGCAACACGCTGGACAGTGTTGACAGCAGCCTCGAGGCCTGCGTCAGTAGTGGTCTGCTGCTGCCCTTTGTTCCCCCATTTACCACAAAGTTCCAATGTTAATCCCAGTATTTAACTTTCCTACGAGTCGCTATGCACTTGGTGATGTCTGTGATCAGTGTTCCCTGGCCGTAACCTTACAAAAACCCGGAATATTTCGAGATGTTAACGGAGAGCAGACCAACCCGTCTCCCCCTCCCTACTCCTCCCGCACTTGCCGTAGGAGTATAGGTGGAATGCTCCCCCGGACGCTGGTTCGAATCCTCGTCACGGCCCTTGTGGATTTGTTCGTATAGGTGGAAGGTCTTGCGAGAATTGCTGGACCAACCGGGCTGTAGTTGGATACGTGGGCCTGCGGGCCGCTCCAAGCAACAACAGCCTGTTGAACCAAGTTATCACAAGTCGATGATACGTGTCTGGGAGTAAGAAAAACTCCCGACACCCTTCTCCGGATATGGGTGTGATTGGTGAGCGTTCTCGAAATACTTTTTTCTGCATAGATGTTAATGAATTATACTGCTGCCTTTTTTTTGTTGATATATGTAACTTGACATATATATATATATATTATATATATATATATATATATATATATATATATATATATATCCCCAATCTTTCTCCCTCATACTGTCAGACCGAGCAAGCGATCATTCTTAGTATTACTATGAAAATTAATTTTTATTGATGGATGTAAACACTTTGGTAAACAGACAGGCAGCTAGACAGAGAGACATGCGGACTGCCTCTCTCTGTCTAGAATCAAGACAGACAGACATAGATCAGACGGGCGAGCCTCGGTGGTGGGGGGGAGGGGGGGGGGAGAGGAAGGAGACAACGTTCAATTTTCCCAATACAAAAACAGGCTAGACAACGGGATCACGTGACTGTTCGGTCTCTTTCTCACACGCCTGCACGCACGAACACTCTCACACGCCTGCACGCACGAACACTCTCACACGCCTGCACGCACGAACACTCTCACACGCCTGCACGCACGAACACTCTCACACGCCTGCACGCACGAACACACTCACACGCCTGCACGCACGAACACTCTCACACGCCTGCACGCACGAACACACACACACGCCTGCACGCACGAACACACTCACACGCCTGCACGCACGAACACTCACACGCCTGCACGCACGAACACACACACACGCCTGCACGCACTCACACACGCCTGCACGCACGAACACTCACACACGCCTGCACGCACTCACACACGCCTGCACGCACGAACACTCACACTAAGACACGCCTGCACGCACTCACACTCACACACGCCTGCAGCACTCACATTCACACACGCCTGCACGCACTCACACTAACACACGCCTGCACGCACTCACACTCTCACACGCCTGCACGCACTCACACTCTCACACGCCTGCACACACTCACACTCACACACGCCTGCACGCACTCACACTCACACACGCCTGCACGCACTCACACTAACACACGCCTGCACGCACTCACACTAACACACGCCTGGACGCACTCACACGCCTGCACGCACGAACACTCACACACGATTGCACGCACGAACACTCACACACGATTGCACGCACGCATGCATACCTGTTGATTGACGGTTGAGAGGCGGGACCAAAGAGCCAGAGCTCAACCCCCGCAAGCACAACTAGGTGAGTATACGCCTGCACGCACGAACACTCACACACGCTTGCAAGCACGAACACACACACACACGCTTGCACGCACGAACACTCACACACGCCTGCACGCACTTACACTCACACACACTGTTATATGTAGCACTCAGAGGGCCTGTGGGTGAGTGGTCAGCGCTTTGGATTTGTAGTCCTATGGCCCGGGGATCAATCCCCGGCGATGGCGAAAACAACTTGGCAAACTTTCTTTCACCCTGATGCCCCTGTTACCTAGCAGTAAATAGGTGCCTGGGAGTTAGACAGCTGTTACCTCTGTGTGTGTGTAATTACCTAAGTGTAATTACCTAAGTGTAGTTACAGGATGAGAGCTACGCTCGTGGTGTCCCGTCTTCCCAGCACTCTTTGTCATATAACGCTTTGAATCTACTGACGGTCTTGGCCTCCACCACCTTCTCCCCCAACTTGTTCCAACCGTCTACCACTCTGTTTGTGAAAGTGAATTTTCTTATATTTCTTCGGCATCTGTGTTTAGCCAGTTTATATCTATGACCTCTTGTTCTTGAAGTTCCAGGTCTCAGGAAATCTTTCTTGTCGATTTTATCAATTCCTGTTACTATTTTGTATGTAGTGATCATATCATCACATATCAACACACACACACTACACACAGTGTAGTGTGTGTGTGTGTGTGTGTGTGTGTGTGTGTGTGTGTGTGTGTGTGTGTGTGTGTGTGTGTGTGTGTGTGTGTGTGTGTGTGTGTGTGTGTGTGTGTGTGTACTCACCTAGTTGTGCTTGCGGGGGTTGAGCTCGGGCTCTTTGGTCCCGCCTCTCAACTGTCAATCAACTGGTGTACAGGTTCCTGAGCCTACTGGGCTCTATCATATCTACATTGTAAACTGTGTATGGAGTCAGCCTCCACCACATCACTGCTTAATGCATTCCATTTATTAACTACTCTGACACTGAAAAATTCTTCCTAACGTCTCTGTGGCTCATCTGGGTACTAAGTTTCCACCTGTGTCCCCTTGTTCGTGTCCCACACGTGCTGAAGAGTTTGTCTTTGTCCACCCTGTCATTCCTCTGAGAATTTTGTAGGTGGTTATCATGTCTCCCCTTACTCTTCTGTTTTCCAGGGCTGTGAGGTTCAGCTCCCTTAGCCTTTCTCCTTTCAGTCTCCTTTGTAAATATAACTGATATTGACACGAGCGCACTAAACTTTGAAAGAGAAATTTAAAACATGCCCATGCACTCGGCCCGAGGTCCAGATTCATGGAATTCAATATTTATAAAGAAATGCAAAGTTCCGGTAGCACAGGCACTCAGTGCCTGTGCTACCGAACTACCTGGTGTGGAGGAAGAGCTTGGACACGGGGAGATACCAGATGCACTTAAAGTAGCAGACATAGCCCCTCTACTCAAGGGAGGGAGCAAAGCATTGGCAAAGAATTATAGACCAGTTGCACTAACATCGCACATAATAAAGTATTTGAGAGAGTGATTAGGAGTCAGGTCACTAGATTCATGGAGACCAATGACCTTCACAATCCAGGCTAACAGGGATTTAGAGCAGAAGATCATGCGTCTCACAGCTACTTGACCATTACGACAAAATCACTGAGGCATTAGAAGAAAAACAGAATGCTGATGTTGTATACACGGACTTCGCAAAGGCTTACGATAAATGTGACCATGGAGTGATAACACACAAAATGAAGTCAATGGGAATAACCGGTAAAGTAAGACGCTGGATACTCAGTTTTCTGTCAAAGAGGACTCAGCGAGTAACGGTCAACCATATAAAATCTAGTCCAAGTGCAGTTAAAAGCTCTGTACCTCAGGGTACAGTCCTTGCACCGCTGCTTTTCCTTATTCTCATATCAGATATAGACAAAATACAAGTCACAGCTTCGTATCATCCTTTGCAGATGACACAAAAATCAGTAGGAAAATTACCTCGGCTGAAGACATTGAAAAACTTCAAGCTGATATTAATAAAGTTTTCGACTGGGCATCAGAAAATAACATGATGTTTAACAGTGATAAATTCCAGGTACTCAGGTACAGTAAAATGAGGACCTTAAACATAATACAGAGTACAAAACACAATCAAATGTACCCATAGTAGGAAAACAGCATGTAAAGGATTTGGGAATAATAATGTCTGACGACCTAACGTTTAAGGAGCATAACCAAGCAAATATTGCGACAGCCAGAAAATGATAGGATGGATTACGAGAACTTTCAAATCCAGGGATCCCATCACAATGGTTGTACTCTTCAAGTCACTGGTGTTGTCCCGTCTTGAGTACTGCTCAGTACTCACTTCCCCCTTCAGAGCAGGAGAGATTGCTGAAATAGAGGGAATACAGAGAACATATACGGCACACATAGACGAGGTAAAGCACCTAAATTATTGGGATCGTCTCAAAGCTCTCCAAATGTACTCACTAGAAAGAAGACGAGAGAGATATCAAATAATATACACATGGAAGATACTGGAGGGCCAAGTACCAAATCTGCACAGTAAAATAACGACGTACTGGAGTGAACGATATGGAAGAAAATGCAGAATAGAACCAGTGAAGAGCAGAGGTGCCATAGGCACAATCAGAGAACACTGTATAAACATCAGAGGTCCGCGGTTGTTCAACGTCCTCCCAGCAAGCATAAGAAATATTGCCGGAACAACCGTGGACATCTTCAAGAGGAACTAGATTTATTCCTCCAAGGAGTGCCGGACCAACCGGGCTGTGGTGGGTATGTGGGCCTGCGGGCCGCTCCAAGCAACAGCCTAGTGGACCAAACTCTCACAAGTCAAGCCTGGCCTCGGGCCGGGCTTGGGGAGTAGAAGAACTCTCAGAACCCCATCAACCAGTATCAACCAGGTATCAGAGGCCCGAGACTGTCCAACACGCTTCCACTACACATAAGGGACATAACTGGCCGACCCCTGACATTGTTCAGAGAGAACTATCAACATCAGAGGCCCGAGACTGTTCAACACGCTTCCACTACACATAAGGGACATAACTGGCCGACCCCTCACAGTGTTCAAGAGAGAACTATCAACATCAGAGGCCCGAGACTGTTCAACACGCTTCCACTACACATAAGGGACATAACTGGCCGACCCCTCACAGTGTTCAAGAGAGAACTATCAACATCAGAGGCCCGAGACTGTTCAACACTCTTCCACTACACATAAGGGACATAACTGGCCGACCCCTCACAGTGTTCAAGAGAGAACTATCAACATCAGAGGCCCGAGACTGTTCAACACGCTTCCACTACACATAAGGGACATAACTGGCCGACCCCTCACAGTGTTCAAGAGAGAACTATCAACATCAGAGGCCCGAGACTGTTCAACACGCTTCCACTACACATAAGGGACATAACTGGCCGACCCCCTCACAGAGTTCAAGAGAGAACTTGATAAATATCTCCAAAGAATACTTGATCAACCAGGCTGTGACTCATACCGTCAGGCTGCGAGCAGCCGCGTCCAACAGGCTGGTTGACCAGTCCAGCAACGAGGAGTCCTGGTCGAGGACCGGGCCGTGGGGACGTTGATCCCCGGAATCTCCATAAGGTAGGCAGTTTGTATCCTTCATGTTCATCCACCCCCACATCCATTCACGTACGCAAACACATACATGCACACACACAGAGTTAGGGGGGACATGATCACCACATTCAAGATTCTCAGGGGAATCGACAGGGTTGATAAAGACAGGCTATTTAACACAAGGGGCACACGCACTAGGGGACACAGGTGGAAACTGAGTGCCCAAATGAGCCACAGAGATATTAGAAAGAACTTTTTTAGTGTCAGAGTGGTTGACAAATGGAATGCATTAGGAAGCGATGTGGTGGAGGCTGACTCCATACACAGTTTCAAGTGTAGATATGATAGAGCCCATTAAACTCAGGAAACTGTACACCTGTTGATTGACGGTTGAGAGGCGGGACCAAAGAGCCAGAGCTCAACCCCCGCAAGCACAACTAGGTGAGTACAACTAGGTGAGTACACATCCCCATGCACGCATACATGCGCGCGCGTACACGCAAAATACACATCTACACGCACATACCTGCATACAAGCGCCCATTCACAGCTGCACGCACGCGCGTACAGGGGTACATACGCATGCATACACTCACTCACCCAAAATGACTTCGCCTACGCAAAATGCAGAACACCACACTGTTACCTAGCAGTAAAATAGGTACCTGGGTGTTAGTCAGCTGTCACAGGCTGCTTCCTGGGGGTGGAGGCCTGGTCGAGGACCGGGCCGCGGGGACACTAAAAGCCCCGAAATCGTCTCAAGATAACCTCAAGATAACATGTAAGACTGGACCCTGGCGCAAGGGAGAGGGAACTTTCTCTGATTACAACACAGAAATGAGTGAAATACTAATGACTCGGTACGACTCTGTATTCTGTGAACCGATACATGCACTGAAAATCGATAATACAAATGAATTCTTCATGGATGTGACACAATCCCCTGTCGTTTCCCCCCCTGCCCACCCTCCCCCACTGTCTGCTTGATACCTGGTTGATGGGGTTCTGGGAGTTCTTCTACTCCCCAAGCCCGGCCCGAGGCCAGGCTCGACTTGTGAGTTTGGTCCACCAGGCTGTTTCTTGGAGCGGCCCGCAGGCCCACATATCCACCACAGCCCGGTTGGTCCGGCACTTCTCTTAGAAAACAGTCCAGTTTTCTCTTGAAGATGTCCACGGTTGTTCCGGCAATATTTCTTATAGTCGCTGGGAGGACGTTGAACAACCGCGGACCTCTGATGTTTATACAGTGTTCTCTGATTGTGCCTATGGCACCTCTGCTCTTCACTGGTTCTATTCCGCATTTTCTTCCATATCGTTCACTCCAGTAAGTCGTTATTTTACTGTGTAGATTTGGGACCTGTCCCTCCAGTATTTTCCACGTGTATATTATTTGGTATCTCTCTCGTCTCCTTTCTAGTGAGTACATTTGGAGAGCTTACATACAGTAGGCACGTACAAGCGGACTCACCATTAATGCCTGTCCCTAATACAAAAGTGTCCCCGTTAACCGGGTGTGGAGAGGTGCCGCGTTGTCCCACATAACACAGTGCCTCCACAAGGCAGTCACCGGGTCAGCGAGCGTGCGTGGGCGGCCCTGGGGCATGTGGGCGGCCCTGGGGCATGTGGGTATCAACTTTCATCGACAGATCACGTGAGCCAAACAACTTACACAGCCAAGGGCTCAGGACGGGGCAGAGGAACTCTCAAGGGGCGACTGGTGGTATAGGGGGGACAAGCTGTTACTGTCAAGGGAGGGAGGAGCACCTGTCAAGGGGGGGAGGATCACCTGTCAAGGGGGGGAGGAGTGCCTGTCAAGGGGGGGGGCAGGAGTTAGTGACAGGGGAGGGGTCGTGTAAATAGTATTACTGCTGTTGGGGAGAGAGGAGGGGGGGGGGTGTTGGTTCTGGGTCTTCCTTATATTATTATCTTCGCTGTATTGTATGACGCCTCGCTACTTAGTCGACGGAACACCGACCAACACCCAGTAACACCGGTCAACACCCAGTAACACCGGCCAACACCCAGTAACACCGACCAACACCCAGTAACACCAGCCAACACCCAGTAACACCAGCCAACACCCAGTAACACCGGCCAACACCCAGTAACACCAGTCAACACCCAGTAACACCAGCCAACACCCAGTAACACCAGCCAACAGCCAGTAACACCGACCAACACCCAGTAACACCGGCCAACACCCAGTAACACCAGCCAACACCCAGTAACACCAGCCAACACCCAGTAACACCAGCCAACACCCAGTAACACCAGCCAACACCCAGTAACACCGGCCAACACCCAGTAACACCAGCCAACACCCAGTAACACCAGCCAACACCCAGTAACACCGGCCAACACCCAGTAACACCAGCCAACACCCAGTAACACCGGCCAACACCCAGTAACACCAGCCAACACCCAGTAACACCAGCCAACACCCAGTAACACCAGCCAACACCCAGTAACACCAGCCAACACCCAGTAACACCAGCCAACACCCAGTAACACCAGCCAACACCCAGTAACACCGACCAACACCCAGTAACACCGACCAACACCCAGTAACACCGGCCAACACCCAGTAACACCGACCAACAGCCAGTAACACCAGCCAACAGCCAGTAACACCGACCAACACCCAGTAACACCGGCCAACACCCAGTAACACCAGCCAACACCCAGTAACACCGACCAACACCCAGTAACACCGGCCAATAGCCAGTAACACCGGTCAACACCCAGTAACACCGGCCAACACCCAGTAACACCAGCCAACACCCAGTAACACCGACCAACACCCAGTAACACCGGCCAACAGCCAGTAACACCAGCCAACACCCAGTAACACCGGACCAACACCCAGTAACACCAGCCAACACCCAGTAACACCGGCCAACACCCAGTAACACCAGCCAACACCCAGTAACACCAGCCAACACCCAGTAACACCAGCCAACACCCAGTAACACCGACCAACACCCAGTAACACCGGCCAACACCCAGTAACACCGACCAACAGCCAGTAACACCAGCCAACAGCCAGTAACACCGACCAACACCCAGTAACACCGGCCAACACCCAGTAACACCAGCCAACACCCAGTAACACCGGCCAACACCCAGTAACACCAGCCAACACCCAGTAATACCGACCAACACCCATTAACACCGGCCAACAGAAAGTAACACCAGCCAACACCCAGTAACACCGACCAACACCCAGTAACACCGGCCAATAGCCAGTAACACCGGTCAACACCCAGTAACACCGGCCAACACCCAGTAACACCAGCCAACACCCAGTAACACCGACCAACACCCAGTAACACCGGCCAACAGCCAGTAACACCAGCCAACACCCAGTAACACCGGACCAACACCCAGTAACACCAGCCAACACCCAGTAACACCGGCCAACACCCAGTAACACCAGCCAACACCCAGTAACACCAGCCAACACCCAGTAACACCAGCCAACATCCAGTAACACCGGCCGACACCCAGTAACACCAGACAACACCCAGTAACACCGGCCAACACCCAGTAACACCAGCCAACACCCAGTAACACCGACCAACACCCAGTAACACCGGCCAACACCCAGTAACACCAGCCAACACCCAGTAACACCAGCCAACACCCAGTAACACCAGCCAACATCCAGTAACACCGGCCAACACCCAGTAACACCAGCCAACACCCAGTAACACCGACCAACACCCAGTAACACCGGCCAACACCCAGTAACACCAGCCAACATCCAGTAACACCAGCCAACACCCAGTAACACCAGCCAACACCCAGTAACACCAGCCAACACCCAGTAACACCGGCCGACACCCAGTAACACCAGACAACACCCAGTAACACCAGACAACACCCAGTAACACCAGCCAACACCCAGTAACACCGGCCGACACCCAGTAACACCAGCCAACACCCAGTAACACCGACCAACACCCAGTAACACCGACCAACACCCAGTAACACCAGCCAACACCCAGTAACACCGACCAACACCCAGTAACACCGGCCAACACCCAGTAACACCGGCCAACACCCAGTAACACCGGCCAACACCCAGTAACACCAGCCAACACCCAGTAACACCAGACAACACCCAGTAACACCGGCCGACACCCAGTAACACCGACCAACCCCAGTAACACCAGCCAACACCCAGTAACACCAGACAACACCCAGTAACACCGGCCGACACCCAGTAACACCAGCCGGTTCTGGGAGTTCTTCTACTCCCCAAGCCCGGCCCGAGGCCAGGCTTGACTTGTGAGAGTTTGGTCCACCAGGCTGTTGCTTGGAGCGGCCCGCAGGCCACATACCCACCACAGCCCGGTTGGTCCGGCACTCCTTGGAGGAAACTAACTAGTTTCCTCTTGAAGATGCCCACGGTTGTTCCGGCAATATTTCTTATAGTCGCTGGGAGGACGTTGAACAACCGCGGACCTCTGATGTTTATACAGTGTCTCTGATTGTGCCTATGGCACCTCTGCTCTTCGCTGGTTCTATTCTGCATTTTCTTCCATATCGTTCACTCCAGTACGTCGTTATTTTACTGTGTAGATTTGGGATATCGCCCTCCAGTATTTTCCACGTGTTTATTATTTGGTATCTCTCTCGTTTCCTTCTAAAGAGTACATTTGGAGAGTTTGAGACATTTGGACACCGTTAAACCTCATGTTATTTTCAGTTGCCCAACCTTACCTTGAGGTTAGCTTGAGGTGTTTTGGCGGCTTAACGTCCCCGCGGCCCAGTCGTCGACCAGACCTTCTCGTTGCTGGACTGGTCAAGCAGATGGAAGACTTTATTTATATCTGCATGTAGTTTTTCACCCACTACCTGGGCTGGACGGTAGAGCGACGGCCTCGCTTTATGCATGTCATCGTTCAATCCCCGACCGTCCAAGTGGTTGGGCACCATCCTATCCACCGTGCCATCACAAATCCTTATCCTGACCCCTTCCAGTGCTATATAGTCGTAATGGCTTGGAGCATTCCCTCTGATAATTCCCTTCCCTTGTAATTTTCAGGTCTTCTACAGTGGCAATTTTCATGCTGATTTTTTGTATCATCTGCAAAGGATGACACAAAGCTGTGACTAGTTTTTTAGTCTATATCCGAGATAAGAATAGGATATAGCAGCAGTGCAAGGACTGTGCCCTGGGGTACAGAGCTTTTCATTGCACTTGGGCTTGATCTTACTTTATTGGCCGTCACTCTTTGCATTTGTTGACAGGAAGTTGAAAATCCAACGCCTCACTTTTCCCGTTATTCCTAATAATCTCATTTATGGTCAATCACTCCAAGGCACTTTTGTTGAATGCCTTTGCAAGGTCTGTGTATTCACCTAGTTGTGCTTGGGGGTTGAGCTCTGTTCTTTCGGCCCGTCTCTCAACGTCAATTAACTGTTACAACTACTTTTATTTTACACACCACCAGGAAGCAGCCCGTAACAGCTGTCTAACTCCCAGGTACCTATTTACTCTTAGGTAACAGGGGCATCAGAGTGAAAGAAACTTCGCCCATTTGTCTCTGCCGGCGCCGGGAATCGAACACGGGCCACCGGTTTAGATTCCCATACGCTGTCTACTCAGCTACCAGACCCCTTGTATGTGTATACAGCATCTGCATTTTGCTTTTCCTCTAAGGCTTCTGTGATTCTGTCACAGTGGTTATGTCGATAGTTACTACGTAACTATGTGCTATAGATGTTTGTGCTATAGCTATAGTTTGTGTCCTTGTCTATGTCCGATATAAGGATGAGAAAAGTACTGCAGTAAGCACAATTGTGTGCAATAAAAACAAGATAGTATTTGTCGAAGGCTTTGGTAAAGTCTGTGTATTTACGTCAGAGTATTGCTTGTCTTCCATGGCGTCTAGTGCCATGTCATAGTGGTCCAGCAACTGCGACAGGCAAGAGCGCCCTGTTCTGAAACCATGTTGTCCACGGTTATGGAGATGCTGTGATTCCATGTATTTTGTGATCTTACTTCTTAACACCTCTCAAAGATTTTTATTATGTATGATGTTAGTGTTATCGGCCTATAAATTTGTTTGATAACTGGTTGATGGGATTCTGGGAGTTCTTCTACTCCCCAAGCCCGGCCCGAGACCAGGCTTGACTTGTGAGAGTTTGGTCCACCAGGCTGTTGCTTGGAGCGGCCCGCAGGCCCACATACCCCACCCCAGCTTGGTCCGGCACTCCTTGAGAAAAAACAATCTAGTTTTCTCTTGAAGATGTCCACGGTTGTTCCGGCAATATTTCTGATGCTCGCTGGTAGGACGTTGAACAACTGGGGACCTCTGATGTTTATACAGTGTTCTCTGATTGTGCCTATGGCACCTCTGCTCTTCACTGGTTCTATTCTGCATTTTCTTCCATATCGTTCACTTCTGTACGTTGTTATTTTACTGTGTAGATTTGGGACCTGGCCCTCCAGTATTTTCCAAGTGTATATTATTTGGTATCTCTCTCGTCTCCTTTCTAGAGAGTACATTTGGAGAGCTTTGAGACGATCCCAATAATTTAGGTGTTTATCTCGTCTATGCGTGCCGTATATGTTCTCTGTATTCCCTCTATTTCAGCAATCTCTCCTGCTCTGAAGGGGGAAGTGAGTACTGAGCAGTACTCAAGACGGGACAACACAAGTGACTTGAAGAGTACAACCATTGTGATGGGATCCCTGGACTTGAAGGTTCTCGTAATCCATCCTATTATTTTTCTGGCTGACGCAATATTTGCTTGGTTATGCTCCCTAAACGTTAGATCGTCGGACATCATTATTCCCAAATCCTTGACATGCTGTTTTCCTACTATGGGCAGATTCGATTGTGTTTTGTACCCTGTATTATGTTTCACATCCTCATTTTTGCCGTACCTGAGTACCTGGAATTTATCACTGTTAAACATCATATATTTTCTGCTGCTGCCCAATCAAAAACTTTGTTAATGTCTGTTTGTAGTTTTTCAATGTCTTCAGCAAGGTAATTTTATGCTGATTTTGTATCATCTGCTAAGGACGACACGAAGCTGTGACTTGTATTTTTGTCTATATCTGATATGAGAATAAGGAACACCAGTGGTGCAAGGACTGTACCTTGAGGTACAAATAATGTTAAGGGCCTTTGATAGATTTTTTGTTTTTGTTTTTTACAATTCTTGATGAATTGGAAATCCAGGAGTCTGGGCTTGGTGTTGAGTACAAAGTCCACTGGGGTTAGGGCGACATCCGATATATGGTTGAGTGTTCATACATCCATGAAGAATTCATTTGTAGTATCCATCTTAGTGCGTGTATCGGTTCACAGAACACAGTCACACTGAGTCATTAGTATTTCACTCATTTCTGTGTTGTAATCAGAGAAAGTTCCCTCTCCCTTGCGCCAGGCCCAGTCTTACATGTGGTGTTCTGCATTTTGCGTAGGATAAATATTTTGGGTTTCTTTCGGTGTCTTCTTCGTCACTTTATTTCCCTTCACAGCCTTGCTAGTCGTTCTCGCGAGAGAATGAAGACGTTGGAGTAGTTGGAATTTATTTCCTTCGCCTTCTCGCTTCAAATTCCATCATATTCTCCTTATTTGTATGTGAATTAAACATATGTCTAGGTGGCATTGTGCCTATTTTATCGAGGCACTGACTAAGGTGTATATTTAGCACATGTTCTTAAGCACTTATTCTTTAGCACATGCTTAAACACATGAGGTCGTGGTCAAACTGTCCAAGTCACTTATTAAAATTGAAACTGCAGAATTGTGGTTTTGAGAATAATGGCGCAGGATTGTTGACCATACTTGTCTGCACTTCGACTAGGGTTTGATCTAACAGGTATTTGTAATCATTAGGTTCTTGATCAATTCTGCATTGTGAACAAAAATAAAGGGTCTAGTGTTTGCTGATTGGTTGCACAGTTGTTGGTTCTACTGTGGTTGGTTCTACAGTTGTTGGTTCTACTGTTGTTGGTTCTACTGTTGTTGGTTCTACAGTTGTTGGTTCTACTGCTGTTGGTTCCACAGTTGTGGTTCTACAGTTGCTGGTTCTACTGTGGTTGGTTCTACAGTTGCTGGTTCTACAGTTGCTGGTTCTACAGTTGTTGGTTCTACAGTTGCTGGTTCTATGTGGTTGGATCTACAGTTGCTGGTTCTACAGTTGTTGGTTCTACAGTTGCTGGTTCTATTGTGGTTGGTTCTACAGTTGCTGGTTCTACAGTTGCTGGTTCTACAGTTGTTGGTTCTACAGTTGTTGGTTCTACAGTTGCTGGTTCTACAGTTGCTGGTTCTACAGTTGCTGGTTCTATTATGGTTGGTTCTACAGTTGCTGGTTCTACAGTTGCTGGTTCTACAGTTGTTGGTTCTACTGTTGTTGTTCTACATTTGTTGGTTCTACTCTTGCTGGTCTACAGTTGTTGGTTCTACTGTTGCTGGTTCTACAGTGTTGGTTCTACAGTTGTTGGTTCTACTGTGGTTGGTTCTACAGTTGCTGGTTCTACAGTTGCTGGTTCTACAGTTGTTGGTTCTACAGTTGCTGGTTCTATGTTTGTTCTACTGTTGCTGGTTCTACAGTTGTTGGTTCTACTGTTGCTGGTTCTACAGTTGTTGGTTCTACTGTTGTTGGTTCTACTGTTGCTGGTTCTACAGTTGTTGGTTCTACAGTTGTTGGTTCTACAGTTGTGGTTCTACTGTTGTGGTTCTACAGTTGTTGGTTCTACAGTTGTTGGTTCTACAGTTGTTTGTTCTACTGGTGTTGGTTCTACTGGTGTTGGTTCTACTGTTGCTGGTTCTACTGTTTCTGGTTCTACTGTTGCTGGTTCTACAGTTGTTGGTTCTACAGTTGTTCTACTGTCGTGGTTCTACAGTTGTTGGTTCTACTGTTGCTGGTTTCTATTTGTTGGTTCTACAGTTGTTGGTTCTACAGTTGTTGGTTCTACTGTTGTGGTTCTACTGTTGTTGGTTCTACAGTTGTTGGTTCACTGTTGTTGGTTCTACAGTTGTTGGTTCTACAGTTGTGGTTCTACATTTGGTTCTAAGTTGTTGGTTCTACAGTTGTTGGTTCTACGGTTGTTGGTTCTACTTGTTGGTTCTACAGTTGCTGGTTCTACAGTTGCTGGTTCTACAGTTGCTGGTTCTACAGTTGTTGGTTCTACAGTTGTTGGTTCTACTGTTGTTGGTTCTATGTTGTTGGTTCTACAGTTGTTGGTTCTACAGTTGTTGGTTCTACAGTTGTTGGTTCTACTGTTGTTGGTTCTACAGTTGTTGGTTCTACAGTTGTTGGTTCTATTGTTGTTCTACTGTTGTTGGTTCTATAGTTGTTGGTTCTACAGTTGTTGGTTCTACAGTTGGTGGTTCTACTGTTGTTGGTTCTACAGTTGTTGGTTCTACAGTTGTTGGTTCTACAGTTGTTGGTTCTACTGTTGTTGGTTCTATAGTTGTTGGTTCTACAGTTGTTGGTTCTACTGTTGTTGGTTCTACAGTTGTTGGTTCTACAGTTGTTGGTTCTACTGTTGTTGGTTCTACAGTTGTTGGTTCTACAGTTGTTGGTTCTACGGTGTTGGTTTTTCTTTTTTACAGTTGTTGGTTCTACTGTTGTTGGTTCTACAGTTGTTGGTTCTACTGTTGTTGGTTCTACTGTTGTTGGTTCTACAGTTGTTGGTTCTACTGTTGTTGGTTCTACAGTTGTTGGTTCTACAGTGTTGGTTCTACAGTTGTTGGTTCTACAGTTGTTGGTTCTACAGTTGTTGGTTCTACTGTTGTTGGTTCTACTGTTGTTGGTTCTACAGTGGTTGGTTCTACAGTTGTTGGTTCTACTGTTG
>WNGS01032124.1:3932-19336 GCA_020271785.1 Procambarus virginalis
TTATAATAAGCTAAGTTAACGTATAAGTTAGGTTATAATAAGCTAAGTTAACGTATAAGTTAACAATGGGTTTAAGAACGACCACAAATGCTGGCAGGTAAAGTTTGGTCAAGTTAATAAAGTCATTCAAACCCAAAGCGTTTCTGGGTGTAACTTAAGATAGTTTAGGGAAATTATTCCAAGGTTTACTGGGCATAAACACTGATACTAAACATTCCAAGGTTTAGTGGGCATAAACACTGATACTAAACATTCCAAGGTTTAGTGGGCATAAACACTGATACTAAACATTCCAAGGTTTAGTGGGCATAAACACTGATACTAAACATTCCAAGGTTTAGTGGGCATAAACACTGATACTAAACATTCCAAGGTTTAATGGGCATAAACACTGATACTAAACATTCCAAGGTTTAATGGGCATAAACACTGATACTAAACAATATATGACACAAACAAAACTTTAGCCAATGATATACAATATTCAGGTGACTGATGAAAGCCATTGGGCATATATTTTTAGTACTTAAAATGTACATTAACAGCAAAACACAGAAGTCAAGAGGAGTTGTGAGTGAAATGTGTTACTTCATGTTAGATATGACTTATCTTTTAGACTTGTTGAGAGAAGTACAACTTATAATGTTATTCGGGAGGAGGTCATTCTTGGGGTCCTTAATTTGTAAACCATTTGCTCCTTAGCTGAAGCTCGTTCATGGAATATTAAATATAAATTTGTATAGCGTGTGTGCACAGGTGAGACACAAGCCCTCTGGATATAACGAACACTACCATCTAGATATAGTGAACACAGCCCTCTGGATATAGAGCACAGGCCTCTGGATATAGTGAACACAGCCCTCTGGATATAGTGAGCACAGCCCTCTGGATATAGTGAACACAGCCCCTCTGGATATAGTGAACACAGCCCTCTGGATATAGTGAGCACAGCCCTCTGGATATAGAGCACAGGCCTCTGGATATAGTGAACACAGCCCTCTGGATATAGTGAACACAGCCCTCTGGATATAGTGAACACAGCCCTCTGGATATAGTGAACACAGCCCTCTGGATATAGTGAACACAGCCCTCTGGATATAGTGAACACAGGCCTCTGGATATAGTGAACACAGGCCTCTGGATATAGTGAACACAGGCCTCTGGATATAGTGAACACAGGCCTCTGGATATAGTGAACACAGGCCTCTGGATATAGTGAACACAGGCCTCTGGATATAGTGAACACAGCCCTCTAGATATAGCGAACACAGGCCTCTAGATATAGCGAACACAGGCCTCTAGATATAGGAACACAGCCCTCTGGATATAGTGAACACACCCCTCTAGATATAGCGAACACAGCCCTCTGGATATAGTGAACACAGCCCTCTAGATATAGCGAACATCTGAGAGTTTATAGAGTGACTTAATATTTAACATATTCAAAGATTGCAGTAACAAATGACTGGGATTGGAGTTTGTTATTGCTGAGTTGTGTTGAGTAATAATGGGTCGTGTGGCGGAAATTCTCGACAACATTACTAACTTCTAATACAAATATGCAGGAAATAATATTGCTACAGATTTTATATTAATCCAAATTAAATAAACTACTTCAGTTACTCATTCAAAGAAAACTGAATTCATAGCAATTTTCTCCAGAAAACGAGATAATGTTTCCACGTAGAAGAAATTAATTTAATACCAATAGAATTAATCAATAAATATTGAATTCAGCAGTTTAACAAATTACTCCTCACTACATTATTAGTTATCAAGTGAGGAGAATAAATTCCTCCCTGTTATTAATAAATCTCAAAGAGAACCAACCATATTTTGCGGGGCTCGAACCCAGGGAGGAAGGAGGAAGCCATTCATTGCATCAAACCTTCCCAGTTAACACACGGAAATTTTGTCCTGTCACCTGAAGTACATCGTCGGACTTTGAAATACTAACTTGACGGATGTATTCGACAACACTAGGGAAGTGCTTAAATTTACGGTTAACCTACTTATTTATTGGTCAATAAAGGTTATATTGGTCATATATATATATAGGCCATTTTAGGTTAGATCATATGGCCTGAGAGAGATATGGACATGTCATATGACTCATTTTAGAGAGTCATATGACATGACTCTCAGTCCAAATAGGTTAGTTTCATAATACTAGTAACCTGAGTCATAGATTTTGCCATAAAATCCTAATAATTATAATGAGTGTAGTTGTATATATATCTACAGTGTAACATCTGGGCAGCTGGAGTTGGGTCAACACTGTTAGGGAAGAATTGTCATTAATGTTGAGTGCAGTGTTTCTTTCACTCTAGTGATCCTGTTCACCTAGCAGTAAATAGGTACCTGGGAGTTAGACAGTTGCTACGGGATGCTTCCTGGGGGTGTGTAACAAAAAGGAGTTGTCCTGGTCTTGAAACCGGGCCGCAGAGACGCTAATCATCTGAAGATAAACCTACTCTGCCTACAGAGTAGGAAAAAAAAATCCATCAGGACAAAACCAGAGGAAAATTCGCCTGAAGCTGACTTCCCAGTCCATGAAATCACATCTTGTCCGGACAGCTGCATCCCAACGGAAGGGAACATACATCAACGAGTGTTTGACTAGAAAAAGACAGCAACTCTTCTACCGCCTGCGTCAAATCCGTCACCAAAACCCAGACGCGATTCATCAGTGCTTCGTCAGAGATGGCTTGATTAAAGTTAGGAAAACATCTACAGGTAAAATGTTTATAATTGCTAATGAGGATAACCAACACTTTCCTCTCCCAATATGGTTTGTCTCACCTTATTATCACTCTCAATGAGTCAACATAATTAACCCCCTTGTCACCTAGTGCGGGCTAGGTAACCCCCCTTGTCACCTAGTGCGGGCTAGGTAACCCCCTTGTCACCTAGTGCGGGCTGGGTAACCCCCTTGTCACCTAGTGTGGGCTAGGTATCCCCCTTGTCACCTAGTGTGGGCTAGGTATCCCCCTTGTCACCTAGTGCGGGCTGGGTAACCCCCTTGTCACCTAGTGCGGGCTAGGTAACCCCCTTGTCACCTAGTGCGGGCTGGGTAACCCCCTTGTCACCTAGTGCGGGCTAGGTAACCCCCTTGTCACCTAGTGCGGGCTAGGTAACCCCCTTGTCACCTAGTGCGGGCTAGGTATCCCCCTTGTCACCTAGTGCGGGCTAGGTAACACCCTTGTCACCTAGTGCGGGCTGGGTAACCCCCTTGTCACCTAGTGCGGGCTGGGTAACCCCCTTGTCACCTAGTGCGGGCTAGGTAACCCCCTTGTCACCTAGTGCGGGCTAGGTAACCCCCTTGTCACCTAGTGCGGGCTAGGTAACCCCCTTGTCACCTAGTGCGGGCTAGGTAACCCCCTTGTCACCTAGTGCAGGCTAGGTATCCCCTTGTCACCTAGTGTGGGATAGGTATCCCCCTTGTCACCTAGTGTGGGCTAGGTAACCCCCTTGTCACCTGGTGCGGGCTAGGTAACCCCCTTGTCACCTAGTGCGGGCTAGGTATCCCCCTTGTCACCTAGTGCGGGCTAGGTAACCCCTCTTGTCACCTAGTGCGGGCTAGGTAACCCCCTTGTCACCTGGTGCGGGCTGGGTAACCCCCTTGTCACCTAGTGCGGGCTAGGTAACCCCCCTTGTCACCTAGTGCGGGCTAGGTAACCCCCTTGTCACCTAGTGCGGGCTAGGTAACCCCCTTGTCACCTAGTGCGGGCTAGGTAACCCCCTTGTCACCTAGTGCGGGCTAGGTAACCCCCTTGTCACCTAGTGCGGGCTGGGTAACCCCCTTGTCACCTAGTGCGGGCTAGGTAACCCCCTTGTCACCTAGTGCGGGCTAGGTAACCCCCTTGTCACCTAGTGCGGGCTAGGTATCCCCCTTGTCACCTAGTGCGGGCTAGGTAACCCCCTTGTCACCTAGTGCGGGCTAGGTATCCCCCTTGTCACCTAGTGCGGGCTAGGTATCCCCCTTGTCACCTAGTGCGGGCTAGGTAACCCCCTTGTCACCTAGCGCGGGCTGGGTAACCCCCTTGTCACCTAGTGTGGGCTAGGTAACCCCCTTGTCACCTAGTGCGGGCTAGGTATCCCCCTTGTCACCTAGTGCGGGCTGGGTAACCCCCTTGTCACCTAGTGCGGGCTGGGTAACCCCCTTGTCACCTAGTGCGGGCTAGGTAACCCCCTTGTCACCTAGTGCGGGCTAGGTAACCCCCTTGTCACCTAGTGCGGGCTAGGTAACCCCCTTGTCACCTAGTGCGGGCTGGGTAACCCCCTTGTCACCTAGTGCGGGCTAGGTAACCCCCTTGTCACCTAGCGCGGGCTGGGTAACCCCCTTGTCACCTAGTGTGGGCTAGGTAACCCCCTTGTCACCTAGTGCGGGCTAGGTAACCCCCTTGTCACCTAGTGCGGGCTAGGTAACCCCCTTGTCACCTAGTGCGGGCTAGGTAACCCCCCTTGTCACCTAGTGCGGGCTAGGTAACCCCCTTGTCACCTAGTGCGGGCTAGGTAACCCCCTTGTCACCTAGTGCGGGCTAGGTAACCCCCTTGTCACCTAGTGCGGGCTGGGTAACCCCCTTGTCACCTAGTGCGGGCTAGGTAACCCCTTGTCACCTAGTGCGGGCTAGGTAACCTCCTTGTCACCTAGTGCGGGCTAGGTAACCCCCTTGTCACCTAGTGCGGGCTAGGTAACCCCCTTGTCACCTAGTGCGGGCTAGGTAACCCCCTTGTCACCTAGTGCGGGCTAGGTATCCCCCTTGTCACCTAGTGCGGGCTAGGTAACCCCCTTGTCACCTAGTGCGGGCTGAGTAACCCCCTTGTCACCTAGTGCGGGCTAGGTATCCCCCTTGTCACCTAGTGCGGGCTGGGTAACCCCCTTGTCACCTAGTGCGGGCTGGGTAACCCCCTTGTCACCTAGTGCGGGCTGGGTAACCCCCTTGTCACCTAGCGCGGGCTAGGTATCCCCCTTGTCACCTAGTGCGGGCTGGGTAACCCCCTTGTCACCTAGTGCGGGCTGGGTAACCCCCTTGTCACCTAGTGCGGGCTGGGTAACCCCCTTGTCACCTAGTGCGGGCTGGGTAACCCCCTTGTCACCTAGCGCGGGCTAGGTATCCCCCTTGTCACCTAGTGCGGGCTGGGTAACCCCCTTGTCACCTAGTGCGGGCTGGGTAACCCCCTTGTCACCTAGTGCGGGCTGGGTAACCCCCTTGTCACCTAGCGCGGGCTAGGTATCCCCCTTGTCACCTAGTGCGGGCTGGGTAACCCCCTTGTCACCTAGTGCGGGCTGGGTAACCCCCTTGTCACCTAGTGCGGGCTGGGTAACCCCCTTGTCACCTAGTGTGGGCTGGGTAACCCCCTTGTCACCTAGCGCGGGCTAGGTATCCCCCTTGTCACCTAGTGCGGGCTGGGTAACCCCCTTGTCACCTAGTGCGGGCTAGGTAACCCCCTTGTCACCTAGTGCGGGCTGGGTAACCCCCTTGTCACCTAGTGCGGGCTAGGTATCCCCCTTGTCACCTAGTGCGGGCTGGGTAACCCCCTTGTCACCTAGTGCGGGCTGGGTAACCCCCTTGTCACCTAGTGCGGGCTGGGTAACCCCCTTGTCACCTAGTGCGGGCTAGGTATCCCCCTTGTCACCTAGTGCGGGCTGGGTAACCCCCTTGTCACCTAGCGCGGGCTGGGTAACCCCCTTGTCACCTAGTGCGGGCTGGGTAACCCCCTTGTCACCTAGTGCGGGCTAGGTAACCCCCTTGTCACCTAGTGCGGGCTAGGTAACCCCCTTGTCACCTAGTGCGGGCTGGGTAACCCCCTTGTCACCTAGTGCGGGCTAGGTAACCCCCCTTGTCACCTAGTGCGGGCTGGGTAACCCCCTTGTCACCTAGTGCGGGCTAGGTAACCCCCTTGTCACCTAGTGCGGGCTGGGTAACCCCCTTGTCACCTAGTGCGGGCTAGGTAACCCCCTTGTCACCTAGTGCGGGCTGGGTAACCCCCTTGTCACCTAGTGCGGGCTGGGTAACCCCCTTGTCACCTAGTGCGGGCTAGGTAACCCCCTTGTCACCTAGTGCGGGCTGGGTAACCCCCTTGTCACCTAGTGCGGGCTGGGTAACCCCCTTGTCACCTAGTGCGGGCTGGGTAACCCCCTTGTCACCTAGTGCGGGCTGGGTAACCCCCTTGTCACCTAGTGCGGGCTAGGTAACCCCCTTGTCACCTAGTGCGGGCTGGGTAACCCCCTTGTCTCTTTCTTACACTGTTTTTTAAATTAAATTTAATTTAATTTATATTAGTCATTTATTGGAATTAATTGATTACATTAATATTTTCTTTAGTTCTTAATAATTCTAGGATCATAGCTAAACTATTTATATTTAATTATCATTAAGATCAATTTTGTCTATGTTTATTATTCGTTTTTCTTTGCTTTCATTATTCCCTAGGTTGCCAAGCCTCGCCATACTCCCTGACTCCAGTGTACTCCTGGCTTTGCCTGTGTCTCAAAATGCAAATTATTACTTACAGTGTACCTGAGAGTACTTGTAAACAATCTACCTCATTTTTTGTTCGTTTCGTGTTTGTCTTGTATATTTTATATTTCCCCCCCCCCCTTTTTATCATTTTTTTTTATTTTGTAATTGCCATTCCATTCTGTGGGCGCAGTCTATAGAATTCCTAACACTGATGTGTCAGAATTCAACTCTAACCTTAGAAATCTAATACTCGATAACAGACTGAACAAAAACCATCTAATTATAGCAGGGGACTTTAATATTGACCTCTGCGAGCCTGAAAACCCTACTGCTGCTAGTTTCCCCAGCTGAATGAATTCCTGCTTCCTCATACCCTTAATCACTAGACCTACTAGAATCACTGATAGTACTGCCTCTGCTCTTGACCACATGTGGACTAACATAACCTCTCCACTTAATTCAGGGATATTCATTGATACGACTACAGACCATTACCCCACATTTCTCCTAGCCAACATTAATCAACCACCTCTAGATACAAGGAAGATAAGCTTTAGGCTGCACAATGTAACTTCTATAAGCAACTTTATGGCTGCTGCTGCTCACATCAACTGGGAGGCTGAGTTAAGTAACATAGTGAACATCAACCTAGGAGTGCAAACATTTCTTCAGAAAACTCTGAGCCTTTATAACTCCCACTGTCCAATGCTATCCATACAAGTTACAAATAAAAGGTTAAACACTCCATGACTTACAAACGGTATACTTAAATCTATTAATAAAAAACATGACCATTAAAAGAAGTACAGGCTAGGAGTCGTCTCCAAAGAATTTTCAAAGAGTTACTCATCCATGTTGTCTAAAATAATTAGAAGAGGTAAAATAAAATACTACGAAAATAAATTTATGGACCTCTATCTCCCAAATATTAGGTTCAAAAAATATTTTGAATAAAAAACCAATTTTCCCATCAAATGACGATGGTGTGCTTTCGGCCTCAGACACTGCTATTGAATTCAATATGTTCTTTTCATTCATTGGTACAACCCTTGCTCATGATATTCCATCCTCACTCACTAATATTAAAGACTACCTTACAGGTAACTACCCACAGTCTTTGTACATAGCTCCCGCTAATTCCTCTGATTATTATTTTCCTATTTTTCCTATATTATTTCCTATATTTTCTGATTATTATCCGCTGATTATTAATTCCTCTGATTATTCCTCTGAATTCCTCTGAGTTCCTCTAATTCCTCATTCAATTATATTGTCAAACTTATGCAAACCCATATAAGTACATTAGCAAACTAACACAAATTCATTGAGCAAGTTTAACTATTCGCATACTTTGTGTCATTATATGATGGAATACGAAAAAGAAATTCACAGAATTCAGAGATAACACCATCAATGGAGTCCAAGAAATACGCCAGTACTTCCTTCGTAATGACGCGCGGCCAGGAATCTTAGCAAAGTAACCAAACTATTTGCTTACTGTAGGTGAAGGATGCACATGACGCCCCAGTTACGCAGTTGTGGAGCGAGGCTAGCAACTGCGGGACTTGCCATAGGTGTAAAAATGCCTTGCATAGAGACTGTTGCAAGCCTTTTGTTGAATCACTTAGGGTGCATGTGTATGTGGCAGTGACAATCGCGTAACGAGCTTTCAAGAGATTGTCACTTGCATAGCTAAACAATATGTAGGGTTCATTTTCCAAACCAATTATGCGGCTCTCAAACCCCCCCCCCCCCCCGCTGCATGTGAGAGATCCCTTTTATTTTCAGCTAAAATATATTATATTCACAGGGTTGCCGTGTCATAGCACAACCAAAGCCCAATTTACCCAATAAGCTTTCCTTATCCCATCTAAAATTTAAAGTACATTTCCAATACCCAATATCCAGCCAAGGCATATTATACCACATCCACAAGACCATGTCATAGAGTTAGTGCTGCAGCCATCCAGCTAATTTCACCAAATTAAAGTAAATTTCCACCAATTTTACCTAAATTTGCAGTGTATGACACAACCAAAAGCCCAATTTCCTATAGATAAAAAAAAGCTAAATTTATTTAAATTCACTCCAGTTTAAGACAATTCCACTAAAAGTTATCTCCAATTATAACAAAAAAATGAAACTGAATTTAAATGTAACTAATCATATTACAACCAAAGCTAAACATCACTGTTCCCCCAGGATTAGGCCTGGTTCGTCAAGACAAAGCCCATTCGCCCAAGTTTTCCCTGTCTCATCTAAATATAACGTTCATTTCCAAAGCCCAGTATCCAGCAACTACATATTCCCAAGACCATTTCATAGTATTAGTGCTGTGGCCATCTAGCTAATTTTAACCCCAATTAATGACAATTCCCCGTCAAATTTACCAAATACGCTACATCATATCACAGCCAAAGCCTAATTCACCCAAGTTTCTCCCTATTCCATCTAAATTTAATGTGCATTTCCAATATCCAGGCCCCCCCCCCCCGGTGTCATATCCTATTCCCAAGACCATTTCATAGCGATAACGCTGTGTCCATCCAGCTATTTCCAATATCCAGATGTGTTCATCTATCATCAATCCCACCAAAAACCAGACCTAACCTAACGAGGCCAAGGCCAAATTTAAACCAAAGTTATCTCAATTTAAGACAATTTCCACCACATTTGCCCTAATTTATCCCAATTTAAGACAATGTTTACCAAATTTACACGATTTTGCCATATCCTAGCACAGCCAAAGCCCACTTTGCCCAAGTTTCACAAATTCCATATAACTTGTATGTGTATTTCCAATATCCAGTCGCCCCATGTCATACTCAATCCACAGGTCCATTTCATAGTGATA
This sequence comes from Procambarus virginalis, assembly GCA_020271785.1. Lineage (NCBI taxonomy): Eukaryota > Metazoa > Arthropoda > Malacostraca > Decapoda > Cambaridae > Procambarus > Procambarus virginalis. Next base: position 13,254 of record WNGS01032124.1, read on the forward strand.
GTGCAGTGTCCAACCAGTCATTTCCAATATACAGATGCGTTTTTATATACATCAATCCTACCAAAAAAAAAGTTTGGTTCGAGTCACTTTTGGGGTGTGAGTTTTCAGTTACATATAGTCCTGGGGACCATTCAGGTTTGTTTGCATTTGTGTTCCTCACGTGTTGCCCCAAAGAATGAGGTGATTTGATAAAATGCTATGCCCAAGATTACTATCCGAGTGCCGGCGGTGAGGTGGTTCAAATAGCTTCGGCTATCACTTTCTTATGTCCGGTCGTGATGGTCAAGTGGATTAAGTTGTCCCTGTACATACCAGTTGCGTTGCTCCTGGCAGTATGGGTTCGAGCCACTTCTGGGGTGTGAATTTTCAGTTGCATATAGTCCTGGGGACCATTCAGGCTTGTTCAACTTTCCAAGAAGAAATTAGGTACTTTTTGGCTATGTTTTTGAATAAGGCAAAAGTTGGACAACTTTTCAATTCGTTAGGGAGTGAGTTCCATAGACTCACTTGGTTGTTGTTGGGAGTGAGTTCCATAGATAAATGGTTGGAATCTCCTCAATGATGTAACACTTTAAGGGACTCCTAGGGTCCTCATCAAATTTATAGTTTAGTGACTTACAGGCAACTCGGTGTTGAAGACACTTAGAGCTGAAGGCTTGAGTAATATTGGCAGTATTCAGAAGTGGTTCAACGGAAACACCGCATAAAGCTTAACAGTAGTTTATTTACTAACTTAACCACTAATACACAGGGTGCTTGATTTACTTTCGATTGGCGTCAGCAAAGCTATGGTTGCATTAGCGAGACTCTTGACGTCTGGCTAATCGACTCGTATCCACTCGTGGAGAAACACCTAACTTAACACAGTTGACAGCCAATCATTAACACGGCAACCTAACTGCCGGTATGCAAAGGGATCACAAGAGTTCCAACCGGATACTCGGTAATGATGATATGCAATAAACACAATAATAATCACACAATAACTAAATGTGTGGTGTATGTGAAGCTCACATCCACAGACGAGTGAAATGCAGTGATACCACACAGATAAACACGCATTCACCGTCGATTCACCTATAACCTGCGACAGGTATAAGAAGGTGAGAACTGTGGTTGATCCCTCAGATCAACACAGACACAATAAACAATGACAAGATCTTGTACTTACAGATAAGGTACCTTTCCTTACGCACTCACTCAGACTCGTTTATACAAGCACTCGTAGGTGGCCTGATAGCTGGTTTCGCTCGTAGACACGGAGGGTACTCGCAGTATCTTGAGATGATTTCGTGAGTAGGGGCGTGCTGTATGCTTAACAGACAGACACACGCGCACACACTGGCACTGGCGGTGCTAAGGTGGTGACGTCACGTAGGAGTGAGGGCGGCGGCGGCTGGCGGAGGCTGGCGTCGGCTGGCGGCGGCTGGCGGCGGTTGGCGGCGGCTGGCGGCGGCTGGCGGCAGTACCATGCACTACACTGTACACTGTGGTACAGGTACACTGTGGTAATGTCACACACAGATTACTTAGGCGGCGGCACTGCCTTAGTTCACTCTAGGTCACTCACGACGATCTTTGTCACCAGGGGTTACCTGATACCAGTCTGTTTCGCTCTGGAGATTTGTCACTTTAGGCTTCTAAACAATATATTCCCACTCGTGATTCTGGCGAGTGTGTGGTATATCGCAAAGACGCTGAGTTAACTTGACGGTAAGGGATAGACGGTGATCAGTCTATTGGCCGGTAGAACAGAACACGTCCTCTTCGTATGGTCGCTCTCACGTGAATGAGTTTGCAAGGGTGCCGGGCATCTCGTGGCACACAACACAAAAGGAGTTACAATTGACCAATAGCATTGCAGCAAATGAGCGGGAACCAATCATATTAGCTCGTTCGATGAGCAGTAGCAGGAGTGACGTCATGAACACGTCATAGCTGTTATTCCGATCGCGCCGGTTGACCCCAGAGGTCAGACGCTGCTGGCGCCTTCCCCTCTGTCTCAGCGGGCACCAGCCATGTACTTACTGACCCTTTGGTAGCAAGTATACTTAGCTCCCTGTATCTACTTCCTGCCTAGACATACGGCGGCCTACGTATTTTACAGTGTTCCTGGTTAAGTGGGCATTCTGGTGATACCCAACATGCCAGAAACTATCCAGGATTAAGAGAGATAGGCTTTGTGCACGAAGATCTGTGCACTGCAATGCCATTCAAGTCAGCTGTGGGAGCATCTTGGGAGACATACTCCCACAACTGTGTAACCTAAAGGTAAGTGTCTTGTTAGCTGGTGGTGTTATGGCCATGTTCGCTACAAGGAAGGTAGGATAGTGGTCAGTTGTTCTGTCGTAGATTATACCAGATGTAAGGGCAGCTGTTATGTTGGTCCATCAGTGATCCAGGGTAGTCGCGGACGTTTGAGTGAATCGGGTGAGCCTGGTGATTGCGGGGATTAGCATACAGGAGTTCATGCTGTTTAGGAAATAGTCGACTTGAGAACTATGTTGTTGACCCAGGTCAATATTGAAGTCACCTCCCAGAATGATGTGATTTTTGTTGAGATTGTTGTTAATGATAAGAATCCTTAGGTTATCTGAGAATGCAGCTATGTTTCTATTGGGAAATCTATAGATGGTTCCTATAGTCAAGGAGGATTTAAGGGATTTAATATAAAATTGAGCAAAGGTATATTCACAGTAGTCATCTCTATCACTAATGACACTATTGCAGCTGAAGGTATCTTTGTAATGTACAGCTGTGCCACCTCCTTTTTTATTAGGCCTACAGTTATGAATGGCTTTCTAACCAGCTAAGTTGTAGAGTTGGGTATAGTCATTACTTAGCCAAGTTTCTGTTAAAATAATGAACGATAAGTTAGTACCAAGTGCTGTGAGTAATGCATTTATATCGTCAAAATGTTTACCAAGTGATCTAACATTTTGGTTGTCAACTGATAAACAGGTGTTATTTTGGAGTTAGTTTTTTGCCTGGTGTGCTGTGTAATACCTGCGGTAGTGATGATCTGTGTGTGGGGGAGGGGAGGGGGGTTATTATAGATTTGTGACAGTAGATTTTGTTCAGGATCAATATCAGCTTGCATGTGGATGCAAGGGAGTCAAGGTACAAAAAGGCAAGCAATTACAGAGCAGTAAAATACTAAATCTGCTAAATATATAAAACAATTATGTCAAAAAAGGAAAGAAAAATGCAAATTAACATATAATAGAAGCAAATAAAGTATAATGAAAATCACTGAAATGAGGCAAATAACAACATGGTAAATGACAAAAAAAATAATGAACAATATAAAATGATGAGAAAAACACGAGAAAAACATTAACAAAAAACACAAATAAAAAATATACAATATTAAAAAACCTTTTGAAAGGAAAGGCAGAGCTGAAGTACACTTTGGTTGTCACTGTGGTTGTTGTGTTCACTGTGGTTGTTGTGTTCACTGTGGTTGTTGTGTTCACTGTGGTTGTTGTGTTCACTGTGGTTGTTGTGTTCACTGTGGTTGTTGTGTTCACTGTGGTTGTTGTGTGTCACTGTGGTTGTTGTGTTCACTGTGTGGTTGTTGTGTTCACTGTGTGGTTGTTGTGTTCCTGTGTGGTTGTGTGTTCACTGTCGTTGTTGTGTTCACTGTGTGGTGTTGTGTTCACTGTGTGGTTGTTGTGTTCACTGTGGTTGTTGTGTTCACTGTGGTTGTTTGTTTCACTGTGTGGTTGTTGTGTTCACTGTGTGGTTGTTGTGTTCCTGTGTGGTTGTTGTGTTCACTGTGTGGTTGTTGTGTTCACTGTGTGGTTGTTGTGTTCACTGTGTGGTGTTGTGTTCACTGTGGTTGTTGTGTTCACTGTGTGGTTGTTGTGTTCACTGTGGTTGTTGTGTTCCTGTGTGGTTTTGTGTTCACTGTGTTTGTTGTGTTCACTGTGTGGTTGTTGTGTTCACTGTGGTTGTTGTGTTCACTGTGTGGTTGTTGTGTTCACTGTGTGGTTGTTGTGTTCACTGTGGTTGTTGTGTTCACTGTGTGGTTGTTGTGTTCACTGTGTGGTTGTGTGTTCACTGTGGTTGTTGTGTTCACTGTGGTTGTTGTGTTCACTGTGGTTGTTGTGTTCACTGTGTGGTTGTTGTGTTCACTGTGTGGTTGTTGTGTTCACTGTGTGGTTGTTGTTCACTGTGGTTGTTGTGTTCCTGTGTGGTTGTTGTGTTCACTGTGGTTGTTGTGTTCACTGTGGTTGTTGTGTTCACTGTGGTTGTTGTGTTCACTGTGGTTGTTGTGTTCACTGTGGTTGTTGTGTTCCTGTGTGGTTGTTGTGTTCACTGTGTGGTTGTTGTGTTCACTGTGTGGTTGTTGTGTTCACTGTGTGGTTGTTGTGTTCACTGTGTGGTTGTTGTGTTCACTGTGGTTGTTGTGTTCACTGTGTGGTTGTTGTGTTCACTGTGGTTGTTGTGTTCACTGTGTGGTTGTTGTGTTCACTGTGTGGTTGTTGTGTTCACTGTGTGGTTGTTGTGTTCACTGTGGTTGTTGTGTTCACTGTGTGGTTGTTGTGTTCACTGTGTGGTTGTTGTGTTCACTGTGGTGTTGTGTTCACTGTGTGGTTGTTGTGTTCACTGTGTGGTTGTTGTGTTCACTGTGGTTGTTGTGTTCACTGTGGTTGTTGTGTTCACTGTGGTTGTTGTGTTCACTGTGTGGTTGTTGTGTTCACTGTGTGGTTGTTGTGTTCACTGTGTGGTTGTTGTGTTCACTGTGGTTGTTGTGTTCCTGGTGGTTGTTGTGTTCACTGTGGTTGTTGTGTTCACTGTGGTTGTTGTGTTCACTGTGGTTGTTGTGTTCACTGTGGTTGTTGTGTTCACTGTGGTTGTTGTGTTCCTGTGTGGTTGTTGTGTTCCTGTGTGGTTGTTGTGTTCACTGTGGTTGTTGTGTTCACTGTGTGGTTGTTGTGTTCACTGTGTGGTTGTTGTGTCACTGTGTGGTTGTTGTGTTCACTGTGGTTGTTGTGTTCCTGTGTGGTGTTGTGTTCACTGTGGTTGTTGTGTTCACTGTGGTTGTTGTGTTCACTGTGGTTGTTGTGTTCACTGTGTTGTTGTGTTCACTGTGGTTGTTGTGTTCACTGTGGTTGTTGTGTTCACTGTGGTTGTTGTGTTCCTATGTGGTTGTTGTGTTCACTGTGTGGTTGTTGTGTTCACTGTGGTTGTTGTGTTCACTGTGGTTGTTGTGTTCACTGTGGTTGTGTGTTCCTGTGTGGTTGTTGTGTTCACTGTGGTTGTTGTGTTCACTGTGTGGTTGTTGTGTTCACTGTGTGGTTGTTGTGTTCCTGTGTGGTTGTTGTGTTCACTGTGTGGTTGTTGTGTTCACTGTGGTTGTTGTGTTCACTGTGTGGTTGTTGTGTTCACTGTGGTTGTTGTGTTCACTGGGTGGTTGTTGTGTTCACTGTGTGGTTGTTGTGTTCACTGTGTGGTTGTTGTGTTCACTGTGGTTGTTGTGTTCACTGTGTGAATAGAACCAGGAGAAGCCCCCTGCACTAAATGAGGAGGTTGCAAACCAAGCAAACCTTGAGGAATTTGACCTCACCAGTGATGAGGTCAAAAGGTGCTGCTGGAGCTGGAGTTGACAAGGGCTGTGGGGCCTGACAGACTCTCACCAATGGATACTAAAGAAGGGTGCAGAAGCACTAAGTGTGCAACTCTCTATGGTGTATAACAGGTCCACTGGAAACAGGAGACTTACCAAAAGTTGGAGCCAGCAATACCGTGGTCCAAATATACAAAAGGGTGACAGGCAAGAGGCACTAATACAGGCCAGTTTCCTTAACTTGTATACCATGCAGGTGATGGAGACAGATCGTGAGGAAAAGGCTCGTAGAGGCATCTAGAGGGAAATAACTTTGTAACGACCCAACCAACATGGGTTCAGAGATGGTAAATCGTGCCTTCAAGGTTTAATAGAATTTTATGACCAGCAACAAAAATAGGCAGGAAAGAGAAGGGTGGGCCCGACTGCATTTTCCTGGATGCCAAAAAGCCTTTGACACAGTGCCCTTACTAAAAGCTGTTACAAAGTTGAAGCAACAGCAGGAGTAAAA
>WNGS01032124.1:28937-41017 GCA_020271785.1 Procambarus virginalis
GGGAAGATGCTCCAGTGGATAAGGGAGTACTTAAGCAACAGGAAACAGCGAGTACGGTGAGGGGGAGACATCAGAGTGGCGAGATGTCACCAGCGGAGTCCCACAGGCTCAGTACTTGGACCCATCCTGTTTTCTAATATATGTGAACGATCTTCCGGAGGGTATAGACTCATTCCTCTCAATGTTTGCTGATGATGCAAAAATTATGAGAAGAATCAGGACGGATGAAGATAGACAGACTACAGGATGACCTGGATAAATTGGAGGAATGGTCTAGAAAATGGCTGCTAAAGTTCAACTCAGGAAAGTGTAAGGTGATGAATTAGGAGAATGGAGCAGGAGGCTGAACACAAGGTATCATCTGGGAGGGGAAATCCTGCAAGAGTCAAATAGAGAGAAAGATCTGGGGGTTGATATCACACCGAACCTGTCCCCAGAAGCCCACATCAAAAGAATATCATCAGCGGCATATGCTAGACTGGCCAACATAAGAACTGCCTTTAGAAACTTGTGTAAGGAATCTTTCAGAACCCTGTATACCACTTATGTAAGACCAATCCTGGAGTATGCAGCTCCAGCCTGGAGTCCATACCTAGTTAAACACAAGACAAAGTTAGAGAAGATTCAGCGGTATGCCACCAGGCTCGTCCCGGAACTGAGAAGAATGAGCTACGAGGAAAGGCTAAAGGAGCTGAACCTCACATCCCTGGAAAACAGAAGAGTAAGGGGAGACATGATAACCACCTACAAAATTCTCAGGGGAATTGACAGGGTGGACAAAGACAAACTCTTCAGCACGGGTGGGACACGAACAAGGGGACACAGGTGGAAACTTAGTACCCAGATGAGCCACAGAGACGTTAGAAAGAATTTTTTCAGTGTCAGAGTAGTTAATAAATGGAATGCATTAGGCAGTGATGTGGTGGAGGCTGACTCCATACACAGTTTCAAATGTAGATATGATAAGAGCCCAGTAGGCTCAGGAATCTGTACACCAGTTGATTGACAGTTGAGAGGCGGGACCAAAGAGCCAAAGCTCGACCCCCGAAAGCACAATTAGGTGAGTACAATTAGGTGAGTACATAGGTAGCTAAGATTGATTGCAATGACAGCTTGAATGGTAGTTGACAAAAATTGGTATTATTTATTTTTATTTATTTATTTATTTATTTATGCATATACAAGAAGGTACATTGGGAATGTGTGGATACATAAAATGGTAATTACAGTCTTGTAAAGCCACTAGTACGCGCAGCGTTTCGGGCAGGTCCTTAATCTAAGAAAATTTTAAGTAGGTAAATACTTGCAAAATTTATAAAAAAATGATAACAGATACATGGCAAGAAACAAAATTAGAGAAAATTGTAGGTACAGTGGATTAAAGCACATAGGCAGCTAAGATTGATTGCAATGACAGCTTGAATGGTAGTTGACAAAAATTGGTAGGCACAAAACAGCATATGGCTAGCACATAAAAGAAGACAGCAATGAACACAATGATAAGGTTATTAGGGTTAAATACATAAAAATTAGGAGATTCGGAGATTGGGTAACACTAGGTACAGAGCAAATTTAAAGCTTAGTGTAGGAAACTAAGAAGATGAAATCAGGTACTTTTTGGTTTTGCTTTTAAATAAGGCAAAAGTTTTACAGTTTTTCAATTCACTAGGGAGTGAGTTCCATAGACTAGGTCCCTTAATTTGCATAGAGTGTTTACACAGATTAAGTTTGACCCTGGGGATATCAAAGAGATATTTATTTCTGGTGTGGTGATAATGGGTCCTATTACATCTGTCCAGAGAGAGTTTCAGAGCATGGTTTGCATTTAAGAACAGGGTTTTGTAGATGTAGTTGACACAAGAGAATGTGTGGAGGGAGTTAATATTTAGCAAGTTTAGGGATTTAAACAAGGGAGCTGAGTGTTGTCTGAAAGCAGAGTTAGTTATTAATGATGAGTTAGAGTGATATTCCAAGAGTACGACTTAGTCAAACTAGAAATGCTCTACAAATCAAGGGACCCAGAATGTGGAATGACCTCCCCAACCATGTTAAAGACTGTACCTCTCTCAACCAGTTTAAGATAAAAACTAAGCACTACCTAATAAACTCCCTGTAACCTACCTCACCCCAAAATGTCAACCCATGTCTACGATTTTAAACAATACTGTTTGTCGACCAAATTGTATATTTGCTTTTTTTCTGCCATGTTCCCCCCCCTTTTTTCATTTTTTTTCTCAACACAATTTATACTTTAATCTCAAATATCATTAAGTTTTAGTCTTAGTGTTTTTCCTGCCCGAAACGCTTTACGTAATAGTGGCTTTAGGCATTGTATGTACTAGCTCTATCTATAAATCCATCAACTTTTGTATCTTACCTTGTATGTATGTACTTTACCTCAATAAATATTTGATCTTGTATTTGTAAACGATTGGTAGAGAAATAGCCAATTAAGCTCCTCTATTCCTTTAAGATGTATTTTATTTATTTATTTATTTATTGATTTATTAATATAGAAGAAGGTACATTGGGTTTGTGAGAATACATAGCATGGTATTCACAATTTTGTAAAGTCACTAGTATGCGCAGCGGTTTGGACAGGTCCTTAATCTAAGAGATTTTCTTAACAAAATAGATTTACTTGAACTAGGCAAGTATTCACTTAGTTGTATTTTACGGGGGTTGAGCTTTGCTCTTTCGGCCCGCGTCTCAACTGTCAATCAACTGTTTACTAACTACACTAACTACTTTTTTTTTCACACCACACACACTCACACACCCCAGGAAGCAGCCCGTGACAGCTGACTAACTCCCAGGTACCTATTTACTGCTAGGTAACAGGGGCATTCAGGGTGAAAGAAACTTTGCCCATTTGTTTCTGCCGGGTGCGGGAATCGAACCCGCGCCACAGAATTACAAGTCCTGCGCGCAATCCACCAGGCTACCTGGCCCCTGTGAGTGTTGTAGGAGGAGCGGTGAATGGCTCAGCGCTCCTCCTACAACACTGGCAGTGTTTATCAAAAAAGCTTGCTGTCATAGCTGCCATAGCTGTCATAGCTGCCATAGCTGGCATAGCTGTCATAGCTGTCATAGCTCCGACAACTCTAGTCACTCCGGCACTAACCAGGAGAGTCACTCCGTAAATATATCTCGTTTTCTATGAAACAAAATTCACAGAGAATATGGAAATTTGTAAATTATTCAGTGTAACTGTATTTATTTATTTATTTTATTTATTTATTTATATGCAAAAAAGGTATATTGAGTTTGTGAGAATACATAGCATAGTATTTACAATTTATTTACTTGTAAAGCCACTAGTACGCGCAGCGTTTCGGGCAGTAACGGACTAACTTTGGAGATATCAAAGTCAACATGCCGCTATATTGCATGATAACTTGACAATTATAGACACAGCAACATAAACATAGGTCAAGAAGCAAGCCAACATGATAACTGGAAGGTGTGACAGTCAAGTACTTGACGGTAAACTGGATACACCCGGGCATGACGGTCAAGTGTTTAATGTAATCACTTACATCATCATGTTTATGATCTCTTATTGCGTAATGTGACTGTCATGTGATGCCTGCATGACAGTCATGTGATGCCTGCATGACAGTCATGTGATGCCTGCGTGACAGTCATGTGATGCCTGCGTGACAGTCATGTGATGCCTGCGTGACAGTCATGTGATGCCTGCATGACAGTCATGTGATGCCTGCGTGACTGTCATGTGATGCCTGCATGACAGTCATGTGATGCCTGCATGACAGTCATGTGATGCCTGCATGACAGTCATGTGATGCCTGCATGACAGTCATGTGATGCCTGCATGACAGTCATGTGATGCCTGCGTGACTGTCATGTGCTGCCTGCATGACAGTCATGTGATGCCTGCATGACAGTCACGTGATGCCTGCATGACAGTCATGTGATGCCTGCATGACAGTCACGTGATGCCTGCATGACAGTCATGTGATGCCTGCATGACAGTCATGTGATGCCTGCATGACAGTCATGTGATGCCTGCATGGCAGTCACGTGATGCCTGCATGACTGTCACGTGATGCCTGCATGACTGTCACGTGATGCCTGCATGACAGTCATGTGATGCCTGCATGACAGTCATGTGCTGCCTGCATGACAGTCACGTGATGCCTGCGTGACTGTCATGTGATGCCTGCATGACAGTCATGTGATGCCTGCATGACTGTCATGTGATGCCTGCATGACTGTCACGTGATGCCTGCATGACTGTCACGTGATGCCTGCATGACTGTCACGTGATGCCTGCATGACAGTCATGTGCTGCCTGCATGACAGTCACGTGATGCCTGCATGACAGTCATGTGATGCCTGCATGACAGTCACGTGATGCCTGCATGACAGTCATGTGATGCCTGCATGACAGTCACGTGATGCCTGCATGACAGTCATGTGATGCCTGCATGACAGTCATGTGATGCCTGCATGACAGTCATGTGATGCCTGCATGACAGTCATGTGATGCCTGCATGACAGTCATGTGATGCCTGCATGACAGTCACGTGATGCCTGCATGACTGTCACGTGATGCCTGCATGACTGTCACGTGATGCCTGCATGACTGTCACGTGATGCCTGCATGACAGTCATGTGCTGCCTGCATGACAGTCACGTGATGCCTGCATGACAGTCATGTGATGCCTGCATGACAGTCACGTGATGCCTGCATGACAGTCATGTGATGCCTGCATGACAGTCACGTGATGCCTGCATGACAGTCATGTGATGCCTGCATGACAGTCACGTGATGCCTGCATGACAGTCATGTGATGCCTGCATGACAGTCACGTGATGCCTGCATGACAGTCACGTGATGCCTGCATGACAGTCATGTGATGCCTGCATGACAGTCACGTGATGCCTGCATGACAGTCATGTGATGCCTGCATGACAGTCACGTGATGCCTGCATGACAGTCATGTGATGCCTGCATGACAGTCATGTGATGCCTGCATGACAGTCACGTGATGCCTGCATGACAGTCATGTGCTGCCTGCATGACAGTCACGTGATGCCTGCATGACAGTCATGTGATGCCTGCATGACTGTCGACCTTGTCTGGTCCTCAAGGTCGACCTTGTCTGGTCCTCCAAGGTCGACCTTGTCTGGTCCTCCAAGGTCGACCTTGTCTGGTCCTCAAGGTCGACCTTGTCTGGTCCTCCAAGGTCGACCTTGTCTGGTCCTCCAAGGTCGACCTTGTCTGGTCCCTCAAGGTCGACCTTGTCTGGTCCTCCAAGGTCGACCTTGTCTGGTCCCTCAAGGTCGACCTTGTCTGGTCCCTCAAGGTCGACCTTTTCTGGTCCTCCAAGGTCGACCTTGTCTGGTCCTCCAAGGTCGACCTTGTCTGGTCCTCAAGGTCGACCTTGTCTGGTCCTCCAAGGTCGACCTTGTCTGGTCCTCCAAGGTCGACCTTGTCTGGTCCTCAAGGTCGACCTTGTCTGGTCCTCCAAGGTCGACCTTGTCTGGTCCCTCAAGGTCGACCTTGTCTGGTCCCTCAAGGTCGACCTTGTCTGGTCCTCCAAGGTCGACCTTGTCTGGTCCCTCAAGGTCGACCTTGTCTGGTCCCTCAAGGTCGACCTTGTCTGGTCCCTCAAGGTCGACCTTGTCTGGTCCTCCAAGGTCGACCTTGTCTGGTCCTCCAAGGTCGACCTTGTCTGGTCCCTCAAGGTCGACCTTGTCTGGTCCTCCAAGGTCGACCTTGTCTGGTCCTCCAAGGTCGACCTTGTCTGGTCCTCCAAGGTCGACCTTGTCTGGTCCTCCAAGGTCAACCTTGTCTGGTCCTCCAAGGTCGTCCTTGTCTGGTCCTCCAAGGTCGACCTTGTCTGGTCCCTCAAGGTCGACCTTGTCTGGTCCCTCAAGGTCGACCTTGTCTGGTCCTCCAAGGTCGACCTTGTCTGGTCCCTCAAGGTCGACCTTGTCTGGTCCCTCAAGGTCGACCTTGTCTGGTCCCTCAAGGTCGACCTTGTCTGGTCCTCCAAGGTCGACCTTGTCTGGTCCCTCAAGGTCGACCTTGTCTGGTCCCTCAAGGTCGACCTTGTCTGGTCCCTCAAGGTTGACCTTGTCTGGTCCTCCAAGGTCGACCTTGTCTGGTCCTCCAAGGTCGACCTTGTCTGGTCCCTCAAGGTCGACCTTGTCTGGTCCCTCAAGGTTGACCTTGTCTGGTCCTCCAAGGTCGACCTTGTCTGGTCCCTCAAGGTCGACCTTGTCTGGTCCCTCAAGGTCGACCTTGTCTGGTCCTCCAAGGTCGCCCTTGTCTGGTCCTCCAAGGTCGACCTTGTCTGGTCCTCCAAGGTCAACCTTGTCAGGTCCTCCAAGGTCGACCTACTGACCCTCCCCAGGAGGCAACCCTACAACAGTTGCCTATATCCAGGGTACCTATTTATTGTTAGGTGAACAAATGAATCAGTTTTTTTATTATTATTTTCTACCACAGACGTGGCCACATATTTACAATGCTAATCAGTATATATTTTCTTCTGTCCTCCATGGACAGGGTTAGAGATGTGTTAAACATATAGTTCAAAGGTTTATTGAACAATCAACCACTGAAGGTGAGTCGGTGCTTTTAAAATGCTAAGCTAACCTACATACGGAAATACATATTTACACAGATTTACGTATGCCTTACATAAAGTTTTTGATGTGTCATTAATGTGCATTTACAAAGGTGAAATGCAGTTCTGATCAGCTTCCATATTTACTTTATACACATACATATACATACACACACACACATATATACATATACATATATACATACATGTATACATACATATATACATACATGTATACATACATATATACATACATACATATATACATACATGTATACATACATATATACATACATGTATACATACATATATACATACATGTATACATACATATATACACACACACACATGCATTCACAGACATTTGTCTCATTCACTCTGACAGGGTGAGATAGCTGATAAAGAAACTAGTGTGCAATTAAGCACTTAATCACTGAAGGTGATTAAGGTGCTTTTACAAGCTCAGGTTATATAGTTACATCATATACATTGTATAATCTATTACATGGTCAATCTTGGGTACAAGTCCAATATATCATCAAGTGTTCCAGTACTCATATAGTAATTACACAGTTCAGCCTACCTTAGCCCAGGGGGGCGAAAGTCAGCCAGTATGGGACATTCTACAATATAATGTTCAAGAGAGTGCATGTTTTCTCTTTCACAAAGTTGACACATTGTGTACTCGACATTTGGGTTTTGAGAAAGCTGCCAGATACGTCTATATCCCAGGCGTATTCTGGCCACTATAACATCACATTGCCGGGTTCTTGTTCTATTAGTCCCATATGTGAATGTTTCCTCACGATATCTATCATAATATTTAATGCTACAACTTTCAGGTCTTTGTGAATTTGTTAGGTCGGTGAGATCTTCATTAGATATTTGTTTAAGTATTCTCTTTGTCACTGCTAATGAAATACCCATATCAATTCTACCACTGGTTTTCTACACGCTGTCTTTGCAAGCATATCAACAGTGTCATGCCTTGAGATGCCAACATGTGATGGTATCCATAGGAATTTAATTTCAAATCTGTTTTCTTTAGCAGCTAAAACATTCATTTAAATATCTCTGACTATTTTCTGGGTGTCACTATGTGCGTTCAATGCCAGGAGTGCACTCTGCGAGTCACAGTATATAAGTCCACTGCCTTTGTCTTTAAAAATTCAGTGGCAAGGTATATGCCTGCAAGTTCGGTTTGAGTTGTACTTGCCCAGTCATTGACGCGCTTCATTGCTGTATGTACGAGAGTAGATTGTTCAAATATATTGCATACACATCCGGTACATCGTCCACCTTCTTCTACAGAGCCGTCGGTATAGCACTGATACACATCGTTACCCATACTCTGAGTACTTTCAGTGATGCTGCACAGTGTTAACTGTTTTAATAATGTAGAGTGCACACTATCATTCTTGGGCGCATTTACAAAATCACCTGATAGATCCCAGTTATCTCATGGAGTAATTGGTTGATTACTCATTAGTTGAGTTGGGTACACATTTAATATTTTGATGGAGTTGGCTACCTTGTAGACCCAATATACATAATCAGATTTCGTTCTTCTTCTATAGACCTCAGGTGAGTGCAGCATATTAGAAAGTTTAGCTTGAGGAATCGTAACCATTTTTGATCCGCCTGGGAATTGAACTCGGGATCACTGATTGTTAGTAGTGCAGTGGTAACACACTCGCCCCGGGGAGGATTGACTAGGCACCAATCTTTAACTGTAGCCTCTGTTCACCCAGCAGTAATTGGGTAGCTGGTTGTTAAACGGTTAGTGGATGGTGTTCCAGGGGGACTAGTAGGTAAGACAACGGAGAGCTCTCAGCCTGCTAACAGGAGTCAACAGTCATCTGTTCCTGTTAGCAGGCCGAGCGACTTTGACCCATCTGCGTAAAAGTCGAGAATGAAGCCCACTGGACTACGAGGGGCTGTAGTTGATGGTGTGGTGACGGCTGCACATCTGATCATCAGTCTCTCCAATGTTGTGTTCTCCGTTGACGATCAGGTTGTTGTCCTTAACGGTAATGTTGCTGCCTTGTGGGTACTTACCTAGTTGTGCTTGTGGGGGTTGTGCTCTGGCTCTTGGGTCCCGCCTGCTCCCTGGTCTTTGGTCCCGCCATCAATGTGTGTGACGCAACATTTGCTGCAATGATCTCAACGGTAGATGCAGTCTCCTTTTATTATGCACCCCATACCCGGTGGTGGTAGGGGGGGGAAGGGAATTATCAGGGGAAAGTGCCAAGCCATTACGACTATATAGCACTTGGAAGGGGTCAGGATAAGGATTAGGAATGGGACGGGGGAAGGAATGGTGCCCAACCACTTGGACGGTCGGGGATTGAACGCCGACCTGCATGAAGCGAGACCGTCGCTCTACCGTCCAGTCCAAGCGGTTAGGTACGGGGGGGGGGGGGGGGCAGTGTAAGGCAGGCTACATAGGCACATAACACAATGTTTGTTCCATGTTAGTGTTTTTTTCTGATTGTTATGCCTTCCAGAGGCATCAGAACAAGGTTATTATTCTCTTCCAACTTTACAATGACCTTTGGCCAAGACAGCTTTGGTATCATGTCTTAAGGCACTTTTTTATATATATATTCGAGAGTTCCTACATGGTTGTAAAGCCACCAGCAAGCATAGCGTTTCGGGCAGGTCCTTAATCCCATGTTCCCCGGACCACGACCCGCCAAATCGTTTAACAATCAGGTACCCATTATCTGCTGGGTAAACAGAGGCTACAGTTAAGGATTGGCGCCTAGTCAATCCTCCCAGGCCAGGATACGAACCCAGGCCAAGCGCTTGCGAATCGCTGGCGAGTGTTTAATGTATAAGTTAGGTTATAATAAGCGAGGCTAATGTATAAGTTAGGTTATAATAAGCAAAGTTAACGTATAAGTTAGGTTATAATAAGCAAAGTTAACGTATAAGTTAGGTTATAATAAGCAAAGTTAACGTATAAGTTAGGTTATAATAAGCAAAGTTAACGTATAAGTTAGGTTATAATAAGCGAGGTTAACGTATAAGTTAGGTTATAATAAGCAAAGTTAACGTATAAGTTAGGTTATAATAAGCGAGGTTAACGTATAAGTTAGGTTATAATAAGCAAAGTTAACGTATAAGTTAGGTTATAATAAGCGAGGCTAACGTATAAGTTAGGTTATAATAAGCGAGGCTAACGTATAAGTTAGGTTATAATAAGCAAGTTAACGTATAAGTTAGGTTATAATAAGCAAAGTTAACGTATAAGTTAGGTTATAATAAGCAAAGTTAACGTATAAGTTAGGTTATAATAAGCGAGGTTAACGTATAAGTTAGGTTATAATAAGCAAAGTTAACGTATAAGTTAGGTTATAATAAGCGAGGTTAACGTATAAGTTAGGTATAATAAGCAAAGTTAACGTATAAGTTAGGTTATAATAAGCGAGGCTAACGTATAAGTTAGGTTATAATAAGCGAGGCTAACGTATAAGTTAGGTTATAATAAGCGAGGCTAACGTATAAGTTAGGCTATAATAAGCGAGGCTAACGTATAAGTTAGGTTATAATAAGCGAGGCTAACGTATAAGTTAGGTTATAATAAGCGAGGCTAACGTATAAGTTAGGTTATAATAAGCGAGGCTAACGTATAAGTTAGGTTATAATAAGCGAGGCTAACGTATAAGTTAGGTTATAATAAGCTAAGTTAACGTATAAGTTAGGTTATAATAAGCTAAGTTAACGTATAAGTTAACAATGGGTTTAAGAACGACCACAAATGCTGGCAGGTAAAGTTTGGTCAAGTTAATAAAGTCATTCAAACCCAAAGCGTTTCTGGGTGTAACTTAAGATAGCTTAGGGAAATTATTCCAAGGTTTACTGTGGATAAACACTGATACTAAACATTCCAAGGTTTACTGGGCATAAACACTGACACTAAACATTCCAAGGTTTACTGGGCATAAACACTGATACTAAACATTCCAAGGTTACTGGGCATAAACACTGACACTAAACATTCCAAGGTTTACTGGGCATAAACACTGATACTAAACATTCCAAGGTTTACTGGGCATAAACACTGATACTAAACATTCCAAGGTTTACTGGGCATAAACACTGATACTAAACATTCCAAGGTTTACTGGGCATAAACACTGATACTAAACATTCCAAGGTTTACTGGGCATAAACACTGATACTAAACATTCCAAGGTTTACTGGGCATAAACACTGATACTAAACATTCCAAGGTTTACTGGGCATAAACACTGACACTAAACATTCCAAGGTTTACTGGGCATAAACACTGATACTAAACAATATATGACACAAACAAAACTTTAGCCAATGATATACAATATTCAGGTGACTGATGAAAGCCATTGGGCATATATTTTTAGTACTTAAAATGTACATTAACAGCAAAACACAGAATTTTGGAGGAGTTGTGAGTGAAATGTGTTACTTCATGTTAGATATGACTTATCTTTTAGACTTGTTGAGAGAAGTACAACTTATAATGTTATTCGGGAGGAGGTCATTCTTGGGGTCCTTAATTTGTAAACCATTTGCTCCTTAGCTGAAGCTCGTTCATGGAATATTAAATAAATTTGTGTAACGTGTGTGCACAGGTGAGACACAGGCCTCTGGATATAACGAACACAGCCCTCTGGTATAGTGAACACAGGCCTCTGGATATAGTGAACACAGCCCTCTGGGTATAGTGAACACAGGCTCTGGGTATAGTGAACACAGGCCTCTGGATATAGTGAACACAGCCCCTCTGGATATAGTGACACAGGCCTCTGGATATAACGAACACAGCCCTCTGGGTATAGTGAACACAGCCTCTGGATATAGTGAACAAGCCCTCTGGGTATAGTGAACACAAGCCTCTGGGTATAGTGAACACAGGCTCTGGATATAACCACACAGCCCTCTGGATATAACGAACACAGGCCTCTGATATAACGAACACAGCCTCGGATATAGTGAACACAGGCCTCTGATATACGAACACAGCCCTCTGGGTATAGTGAACACAGGCCTCTGGATATAGTGACACAGCCCCTCTGGATATAGTGAACACAGCCCTCTGGATATAAAGAACACAGCCCTCTGGGTATAGTGAACACGGCCTCTGGATATAGTGAACACAGCCCTCTGGGTATAGTGAACACAGCCTCTGATATAGTGAACACAGCCTCTGGATATAGTGAACACAGCCCTCTGGATATAACGAACACAGCCCTCTGGTATAGTGACACAGGCCTCTGATATAGTGAACCCAACCCTCTGGATATAGTGAACACAGGCCTCTGGATATAACGAACACGCCCTTGGTATAGTGAACACAGGCCCTCTGGATATAGTGAACACAGGCCTCTGGATATAACGAACACAGCCCTCTGGTATAGTGAACACAGGCCTCTGGGTATAGTGAACACAGGCCTGGATATAGTGAACACAGCCCTCTGGATATAGTGACAC
>WNGS01032137.1:0-14842 GCA_020271785.1 Procambarus virginalis
ATATGAGTAAACGTAGAATACGCGGGGTTAATTTACTTTCCTGCAAGCAGTTACGGTAGTCTCAAGAGCCTAGCCACCAGCCAGATAAGAATTAGAGTATTGTCTGTCGTAATTAACGGTCAGTGGCCGGTAATTGACGTGTTTCAGGAAGTCAAAGTGATTAATCTCGATCCTTGTTGATCGACTCACACGAAGGCTACATTGTTCCATTAACGTAACGTCGTTATTTATGTCCGGAAGTACCAGCACTTGATTGACTCGTGGAAGAGTAACGTCATTTAGAATAACGTAAACGTGGTGCCTAATTACTGTTATTAGCCACCTGAATTGGTCTGAGTATGGAAGGCTCAGACGGAATTCATACCTTAATGTAAATTGCTGAGCCAGTGTGAAAGGTTGCGTATTTAACTGTTTAATTATTGATCTTGAGGATAGTAATTAATTACTCTAAGGTAATCACGAGTGATTACCGTTCTCTTAGCACTTTGACATTGTAAATCAGAGTTTACCATCGCTGAGTGATTAGTAACCGATTAACGTAAATTAACGCAACTAGTAAAGAGATTAATCAGCTTTCTTGTAGTACAGGGATTAATGGGATTTTCTCACTGAATGCTCGACGGGTAGAGTGTTGTGTAATTTCCGCATTACTAGTGACAGTTGTAAGAGAAGGTTATATTAACGAAATGTTATTGTGTTATAACGTAAATCAATTGTATTGATGTCTGATCGTCCGTGGGACGAAGTGTAACGTAAAGATTAATTTGAGGAAGGGTGCTGGAGTTGCCAGTGAACCCATTAGTTATTGATGTCATTGAAAGACTACTGATTTGATTGCATTGCAACCGCTATTGCAGGTGTAGACTGCACTGAAGCGTAGAACAGTTAGGAGGTTACTGGAGACGTGTTTCAGAACTCACTGTGTCATTTGTTGTAATTGTGATTATAGATCTGTTAGTTCTTGCTTGCTTGTTGATTCCTCTGTGGGCACGCTTATGTTCGAGTTAGTTCATTATGCAGTCCGAGGGGCTGGTGTCTAGCTGTCATTGATAGTGTCACAGGAAGGATTTCGAGTAACGTCATTGACATTCCTTTTTGTTTGTTGTAGTAGTTAGTACTTTATTGAATAAACTAAGTTGTTATGTTAACACTGTCTTTTCGTTACACCCCCACACATTATTATTGTTATGCAAATGTTCTTCACACTCGACTATTGGAGACTTATTTCTGAGCTTTGGATCAAATATATGGCACCACACAACAATAAATTATTGTTGTGAGAGCCCAAGACCTACTCGTTAGATTCGCTTCGGCGAGTTACGAAGGTCGACGGCCCAAGTGGAGGGGATTTCAATTTCATTGGGGTCTCGGCGTTTGCTCGCGCCTAGTCAATTGTTCGTACACGGTCCCAAAGTGAGGAATGAGCTGCTTACTACACTGGTGTGTTAGCTAAGCAAGTCCTTCCTCAGGGACCTAGTTGAATATCACAACAGGAATAAAGGTTAAAGAATAGAGAAAATTCTTAGAATTTTCCGAGCTCAATTCCTTATACCAATTGTATTCATTCCACTGACTGAGGTCAGTCCAAACTCTCACATATGTCTAATCATCCCATTGATTGGTCTTCCTCCAAAATAATCTTTACTGCCTCTACTCTACACAGACGCCATCTTGTGGAATCGGCTCTAATACACAATGTACCCAACATGAACTTGAGTCCTGGCTTTGTTGCTGTGGACTCTTCCCTTTCACAGTATATACTCAAATGCTCTAATCTTTCTAACAAACGTGATCTAACATAAGCCTACCCCTTCTATTTTCTTTCTTTCTCTTTCCTTTTCTTTCTCTCTTCTCCCACGCTCCCTTGCTATCCTCTTCTTATTCCTATCTCCTTCTCTTTCGGTGGTTATAATAGGAGCTGCCTCGTATGGGCCAATAGGCCTTCTGCAGCTCTTATTACTATTACTATCCCCTCTACTACACCTTACTTTGCTCCTCAGCTCTCTCTTGCCTATTTATTGACTGTCTCTCTACTTCCTCATCACGCAGGGTGCAGTCGCACCTCCACAGATCTCCAGTATCAGCTCTTGATACTGGTAATGGTTCAAAAGGGCCACCACTTACGGGCTATTCATGCCCGTGCCACCTTTTGGGTGGCTTAATCTTCATCAATCAATCAATCATAAAACATGACCATTTGGTCACCATTTGGTCCGGGAGACATCTCCTGTCACGCAGGGTGCAGTCGCGCCTCCACAGATCTCCAGTATCATCTCTTGATACTGGTAATGGTTCAAAAGGGCCACCACTTACGGGCTATTCATGCCCATGCCACCTTTTGGGTGGCTTAATCTTCATCATCATCAAGCAGAGCACAAGGGAGACATCTCCCGTCACGCAGGGTGCATTCGCACCTCCACAGATCTCCAGTATCAGCTCTTGATACTGGTAATGGCTCAAAAGGGCCACCACTTACGGGCTATTCATGCCCGTGCCACCTTTCGGGTGGCTTAATCTTCATCAATCAATCAATCAACTTCCTCATCACAACCGACTTGAGAATGGTCCAGGACGGGCCGAAAGTCGTCATCCCTTCACGTTCTAGCCCTTCAATTGCGCATCGCATCATATGATGCTTTGACCGACTTGCAGTAAATTGCGCGTCGCATCATATGATGCGTTGGAGTACTACGCAAGATTTAAACGGCCCGCGGATACACGGGGGTTCACCACACCTTCATCAGGGCTCTTGTAAACAGACGCAATTTAAAAAAAAAATCGTGGGCCAAACTCCCGGGTGTTAGGGGCCTCAGTATCGAGTAAGCTACCAAGCCTGACGCACGCAGCATGAGCTCACAGCACTGCTGTTCAGCTTGTGACCACAGCATCGCCTAAAAATGCCATAATATACTTGTTCATGCTATTATGTAGCGATAATATTATTACAGAAGACCCCCTGACTGTGATAAAACTGACCAGGGGTCTGATAATAAGAGGATTGTGATGATATTTAGCGCTGTGCTCCATGGAGGGAGGAGTAATGCTGTGGGAGGGAGGGTGGTGGCGTTGTTATCTGACTGTGTGTGGCCACCTTTTATTGACTGCACTCAGCATACCAGCTTAGTGGTTCGCTATGGTGAACACAAATGTAGATACTTATATATAACGTGTGTATAGAGGGTATAAACAGCAAGAGTAGGAGGTTGGGAGCCGCCATTTTGGTGAGAGGAGCATCGTCTGCAGGAATTATCGTGTTGTTTACTGGTGACTACGATGGTCTATGGGCACCATACCAGTTTACTTGTACAAGTATGGTGAATAAAACCGGTAGATATTTATATATAATGTGTGTATATAGCGTAATAACACCACAAGCAGTATTGTTGGAGGAGAAATATTAGTGCGTCTGGCCTTGAGGGCGGCAGCCATCAGCTGACTGTGAGGTCCTACGTCTTTCTGCCTACTCACCATACAAGAGGTCCTACTCACCATACAAGCTTAGATGTACAGTTATGGTGAACAAAACATGTAAATACTTATATATAACGTCTGTATATAAAAGCAAAAACAGTACGGTGAGTGGAAAATGGTGGCAAGTCAGGTGAGGTGCGGGAAGGAGGGAGGGGCTACCACTGCCACTCAGCATACCAACTTAGTGGTTCGTTATGGTGAACACGAATGTAGATACTTATATATAGCGTCTGTATATAGTGAATAAAAGCAAAAACAGTATTGTGGGAGGAGAATGTGGGTGAGTCAGATGACTTGAGGGAGGGCGTGAGTGGCTGGCTGGTACACGGCGGTCACTCCTCGTTACTTTTTGATTCATAATAGCAACTTAGTGGTTCGTTATGGTGAACAAAACATGCAGATGCTTATATATAACCTGTGTATATAGTGTAACAACCGACAAAGTATTTGTTCACTGTTTGATGAACATAATTGAATCAACAATAAGCACACCATATTTTTGAGTACAGCGATGATTCACTCATTTCATTATATAAATATATCACACTACACACTATTGAATAATATTACAGCAAAAAAAACTACGAAAAATCAATCAGAGACATGGAAATAATTAGGCAATTATCTCTTTGTGGCAACTCCGGCCTGACAGCTGGCGATCAACAGACCGCCTGGGACGCATGCTGAGTGAGCGCCTGTTTTGTGCCAGACTTCCCCGCCCTATAGCGGCCAATATATTCAACTTACGATTTTTTATTATTTTTCCCGTGATCAGTGAACACAAATTAACAGGTTAGTTTGTGGTCTGGTAAAAATATATATATATATATATATATATATATATATATATATATATATATATATATATATATATATATATATATATATATATATATATATATATGTCGTACCTAGTAGCCAGAACGCACTTCTCAGCCTACTATGCAAGGCCCGATTTGCCTAATAAGCCAAGTTTTCACGAATTAATATATTTCCTCTAATTTTTTTCTTATGAAATGATAAAGCTACCCATTTCATTATGTATGAGGTCAATTTGTTTTTATTGGAGTTAAAATTATGGTAGTTATATGACCGAACCTAACCAACCCTACCTAACCTAACCTAATCTATCTTTATAGGTTAGGTTAGGTAGCCGAAAAAGTTAGGTTAGGTTAGGTTAGGTAGGTTAGGTTGTCGAAAAACAATTTGTTCGTGAAAACTTGGCTTATTAGGCAAATCGGGCCTTGCATAGTAGGCTGAGAAGTGCGTTCTGGCTACTAGGTACGACATATATATATATATATATATATATTATATATATATATATATATATATATATATATATATATATATATTAGGTACAGAAGCCTCAGTCATTAAACCCACCGACAGCACACTACTTGGAGCACCTCTGGGCCACAATGCCATTGCTGCAGTCCTTGACGAAAAGTTCAGAGACCTACAGAGGATGGAAGCGAGAATAGGGGACTTGGACTCCCATGATGCCCTCTACCTTCTCACAAAGTGCCTTACCTTGCCCAGGCTAACATACGTCTTAAGGTGTGCACCCACTTTTGGCAACCCACTTCTTAATCAATATGATGAGCTCCTCAGGTCAATATTCAGAAAGGCGCTCAACCTAGATTTAGATGACAGTCAGTGGGACCAAGCAACACTACCAGTGAGATTCGGGGGGATAGGCATACGAAAGGCAACTGAGGTAGCACTTCCAGCATTCTTATCCTCATGTACAGCAGCCAACGAGTTGGTAGGGCAGATCCTTCCAGAGCGTATGGGAGAGACAGCGGGAACTCATGATCAAACGTTCATCGAAGCAGCCAGACAATGGGACACCATTGCACACCCTCAACCCCGACCACAAGTCCCAAAAGACCACAAGCAGGCCCACTGGGATAGCCCCATAATGGAAAAGACTATCACAGCAATGATTGACAACGCTGATGCTGAAAACAAAGCCCGCCTCCTAGCGGTAACAGCACCCCACGCCGGGGATTTTTTATTTGCTGTGCCCAATGCAGCCCTGGGAACTCGCCTCAGTCATGACGCTCTCCGCATTGGAGTTGCCCTTCGCCTTGCCGCCCCCATCCTCACCGAACATAGGTGCATCTGCGGAACTGCGATGGCAGACCAATATGGTCGTCATGATCTGGTATGTCATAAATCACAGGGTAAGATTGCAAGACATGAAGAAGTCAACGACATCATCAAGAGGAGCCTCGCCACAGCCCGCTGCCCGGCACAAAGAGAACCACACTTATCCAGACCTAACGACCCTCAGAAGCGCCCAGATGGGGTCACCTTGCTTCCTTGGAAGGATGGTAAGCAAGTGGTGTGGGACTACATGTGCGCTGCCACACTGGCCAGTACCTACCTCCACTACAGCACACGTGAAAGCGGTGGTGCTGCCTCTTTCAGGGAATCTCAGAAAATTATTAAATACAGGGGTCTGGCACACTGCTACAGTTTTGTTCCGATCGGCTCGGAAACCCTTGGTTCGTGGGGAAAATGTGCATTGAAGTTCCTAAAGGAATTGGGAGACAAATTGATTAGCGCTACAAAAGACCAGAGAGCAAAAAGTTTCTTCTTCCAGCGCCTCAGTGTTGCGATCCAGAGGGGAAATGCCTGTTGCGTCTTGGGCACTAGTCCAACTTAAGAGGAATTCGAAGAAGTGTTTGACTTGTAACAATGTTTGAACCTGTCTGTGACATTCATCAATGTTTCCCATTGTCGTATTTTTCAAGAGATCCATAACCTTTAAGCACCTTTTTGTATTCATTTTTGTATCAACCTATGCATATCTTGTAACCATCAAATACATAATAAAGCATAAAAAAAGGAAGGGGGTGGTAGGAGAAAAGCACACAGAAACTGTATTGGAGGGGATCTAAACATTCCCTCTAATGCGTTATGCGTGGTTTCCTCCGAGGCTATGGGTCCCCCTTCTTCCAGCCAGAGGTGGTACTCCCTTCCATATTATATATATATATATATATATATATATATATATATATATATATATATATATATATATATATATATATATATATGCAAACAAGCCTGAATGGTCCCCAGGACTAGATACAACTGAAAACTCACACCCCAGAAGTGACTCGAACCCATACTCCCAGGAGCAACGCAACTGGTATGTACAGGGATGCCTTAAACCACTTGACCATCACGACCGGACATAAGGAAGTGATAGCCGAGGCTATATGAACCACTTCTCCGCCGGCACCTGGATGGTTATCTTGGGCATAGCATTTTATCAAATCACCTCATTTCTTGGGGCAACACGTGAGGAACACAAATGCATAGCCAAGGGATTGCCTTTGTTTTTTATTTGTTTTCCAGTTAATTAAAGTTTCATTGTTCATACTATGTGTTTTGCCTGTCTTCCCTTACTTTTACCACAGACAACAGCCAAGCAGTCTCTTTTTTTTTTTGTAAATGTGACAGGCATTGACACCAGCCATTAGGAAGACTGCCGAACATCTACACTCCTACATTTTCCCGTCACACTTACAAATTGAATAGATCAAATACAAATGACCCGAAATGGATAACAAAGGATCTGAAAAACCTTATAGGTAGAAAGAGGGCTTGGTACAAAAGGATTAAGAATGGGGAAGTCAGTTTAGGACAAGAATTAGCACAACTGGTTAGAAATGTTAAAAAGAGATAAGGAGAGCAAAAGGAAACTATGAAGTTCGTATAGCAGGCCAAGCAAAGGCAAATCCTAAAGTTTTTTTTCAGTTATATCGAACAAAGGTTAGGGTCAAGATAGGTCCATTAAAAACTGAGACAGGTCAGTTAACGGATAATGAAGAAGAGATGAGCAATATTTTTATTAAATATTTTATCTCTGTATTTACTAATGAAGAACTTGACTCTATGCCTTCAGCCGAACAAGTCTATGTGGCTGGTAACGAGGACAGGTTGACTAGTCTATCGGTTACCAAGAAGATATTATTAAACAAATAGTAAAACTCAAACCAATCAAATCCCCAGGGCCGGATAAAGTGTTTGCCAGGGTGCTTAAAGAATGCAAAGAGGAGTTTTGTGATCCATTGTCTACCATATTTAATAAATCATTAGTCATGCAGAGTGCCAGAGTCGTGGAAGGTTGCAAATGTGGTACCAGTTTTTAAGAGAGGAGATAGATCACTTGCATTAAACTATCGGCCAATCAGCCTTACATCTATTGTGGGAAAGATCCTTGAATCGATAACTGCAAATTCCATTCGTTTTCATCTTGAAAAACATAAATTAATAAACGAGTCACAACATGGTTTTACAAATGGCTACAAATGTTTTATTTTACAAATGTGTAACAAATATAGACTTGTTTGACACACCACCATAGTGACAGTATTGAGCAGCGCCACTCATCCTCATTCCAGGTGCAGACAGTGGCAGTGAGAGGGTGTGTTAGCCGGAGCTCCTGAGTGTAGTTATATTATCATAGCAATATGGTAGTTGTTGTGAAGGACCTTGTGACTCTAGTTGGAGCCCTGAGGACAGAGTTGGACTCTCTACGGGAGGAGGTACGATAGCTAAAACGACAAAGAGAAGAAACGAAGGAGGAAACCAGTAGTAAAAAGACTTCGTCTTGGAAAGTTGTAAAGGACAGGGGCCTTAAGAAGACTTTGATAATGCCACCCTAAGAACTTCTAATTCATTTGCGGTATTGGAGGACGAGTGCTGTGGGGAGACTGCGGATCACGCGAAAGGGAAAGCAACAAAGCGCAGGCCCCTCAGAGAGTAAAGGTAGTACCTAAGCGAACTTTAGTTGTGGGAAATTCCCAGATAAGATATTTGGATAGAACGTTTTGTGCTAGAGATAGGGGGAACAGATTAAGCGTTTGCTATCCCGGGGCTGGTATTGGTGATATTATAAACAACATGACTGATATTATAGCTGGAAATGGGAACAATCCCGTTATTTGCATTAACATGGGAGGAAATGATGTTGGTTGAGTTAGCAGTGAGGAACTGATTCAGAGGTATAAAACAGCCATAGAATTAGTTAGAAGCAAGGGAGGAATCCTGATCACATGTGGCATTCTTCCAAGAAAGGGAGTTGGAAATGAAATGATGTCAAGGGCACTTGGTGTCAATTGCCGGCTGGAACCCTCTCCCCATCCGGCTCGTTGGCGTCGTGAGAGGGCTTAGTAGACGGCTGCCGGAGTGTGATGCTCCGTGGGACAGTCCTCTGTCCTTTTATGGCCTTGCACTCCTGCTGCTGTCTTCTCTAATTGTGCCGGTTCGCTTTTCCTTTTCCTTATGTTTCGTTTTTCTCCCCCCTCTTCTCCTATCTACATGTCGTTTCCTGCAGACCTTTTGCTTGTTTTGGATTATTCCTTTGGACTTCTTCTATTTTGACGCCCGGGTGCTTGAGGAGGCATTCTTTTGCACCCGTAGAACTGTAGTACCCAACGTCTCGAGCGAGGGGGAACCTTCTATTGTCAATCCCCCCTTTCGTCGCTGAACCCGATCTCGACGGACTGACGGTTCTTAACTCACGACGCACCCCTAAGGGGGCCCCGGCATGATCGGCAATAGCTTCCTGTTGGGTGTCCTGCCTCTAATTGTGGCTCCATGGTGGGTATGGGGGCACATTCGTGGATGAATGTCTTTCTTTTCGTCTCTATGGCAATGAATGTTTCTGTTGTACCCTCTCAGGCTCGTGGGGTGGGCGACCAAGCCCCCGAGTCGGCCTGTATTGGAAGACCAGGCTCTGTAGCTCCCGCTGCGTTGGGCCCCGACCTTGCTCCTCCTTTGACCATCCTGATTTCTTCCCCCAGCTCCCCTCCCTCTTCTGTGGTTGGGTCGAGCCTCCAGCCCCCAGTGGTGACCACTTCGTCCCCTGGTGCGGCTAAGTCTCTCGTTGTGACTACTGTGCCTTTTGTCCCCTCTCTCTCATATTCTCAACGCCGTCAGCGCCACGGCCGCACTCGCTCAACACTTGAACACAAGTGTTGAGCTCGTTTCCTTCCTGTACTGATGCGTATCAGGCCTTGTTTGGTCCTGCTTCATAAGCCAAATACTTTGATCTCCTCCCTCTTGATTCCGCGCCTCCTGATGATTTCTCCCTCCGTCGGCATCTCGTTGATTCCATGGATGCGTCTGTCACCTTCAACCCCACTCGTCTCGGTACACGTGTCGTTGCTGCTCCTTCTCAGGATGAAGCTTCCCGCTTGGCTGCCTTATCCTGCCATGGTGAGATCCTTTTCGGGTCTCTAAGAACACTCGGTTGAATGCCAGGGTTGGCACTATTCTCCTCCCGCCCCATGTTGCAACTGGTGTTCGGAATCTGCAGGACTGCCACGATGACATCCGGCATATCCTTGATGCCCAAGGCCATTCTGTCCTCCAGGTTGACTCGTTTACTCGTCCCCCTCGTGGTCGTCGCCGTCAACCCCTTCGTGTTGTAAAGGTCACCTTTGATGGTAGGACCCTTCCATCCTCTGTCATTCTCGCTGGCGCCAGGTGCTCCGTCCAGGAGTATATTCCTTCTCCTCGACTTTGTAACAAGTGCTGGAGGTTTGGGCATGGTGCCCTCCGCTGCTCTTGGACTGTCTCTCTCTGTCCTTTGTGTGGGGGTGAAGGTCACTCTAACTCGGAGTGCACTTCTCAAGCTCGCTGCCTCAACTGTGGTGAGGCCCATCCTACCTTCTCCCGTGCCTGTATCCATTACAAGCTTGAGGCAGCCGTCCTCAACTTGAAGCACCGGGAGCGTTTATCTTTTCCTGAGGCGAGGCGCCAGGTTCGCCGCTCCCGCCTTATGCTAACGTCTCTTATGCTCGTGTGTTGCGCTCTTCCTCTCCTCGTCCTTCCCACCTTCCTCAGACTCACAACCGTTTCCGGGCCTTGGACCCTGATACGCCCACTGCTCTCTCCTCTGTTCCTTTGAGTTCTGTCCCGAAGGGTCTCCCTCCTGGTCCTCTGTTTGGGGTTCCCCTTCTTTCTACCCAGTCTGTCATGTCTCCTGTGTCTTCTTCCTCGTCTCCCTCCGATCCTCCTTCCCATCCTTCTCCTCCATCTATTGTCTCTCCCTGCCGCCTGTCGGTGCAGGCGGGTGTCCATCGCTCTCCTAACGGCCGTCGTGTGTGCTCTCGTTCCGCTTCTCCTGTTGAGACACTGGAATCCGTTGCCCGGTACGTAGTTGCTGGGACACCGGTCTCTTTAAGTCAGAAGCATAAGCCTGGCTCCTCTCCTTCCTCCTCCCCGGCGGGTAAGAAGGCTTTGCTTTCTTCCTCGACCCCTCCTACTGGCTCTATTGCTCCTTCCCCTCCCATTTCAGTGGTTGCACCCCCTGTTCTTGCTATGGAGGTTTCTTTGGCCCCTACTTCCCTTTCAGTTGCTGCTCTTGCTGAGGTGCGCTCCCCTCTTTCTACTCCCACTCTTCCTGCTGCTGTCCTTGACTGCTCCTCTCCGTTGTCTCCTCCTCTTCCTCCTCCTCCGGACCCCGCCCGCCCACCTCTGGTCTGTTCTCCCGCTTCCTTCCCTCCGTCTTTGCTCAGTTTACCCATGCCCCCTAACCCTGACTTTGCTGACCCTGATCCCGACCCTGATATTCTTTAACGTGCTATGTTGCTCTTTCGCCTTTGTTTCTTCCTTGTTTTCTGTTGTTGTCCTTTCTCTTCTCGTCGATGTCTATTCTTCAATGGAACGTTCGAGGTTATTACGCCAATTTCCTCGAACTCCAACTTCTGATTTCGCGGTTTTCGCCCCTTTGTGTCTGTCTCCAGGAGCCGATGCTTGGTGCTCGTCCTGGTCGTTTTCGTGGCTATTCCTTTCTCTCCCCCCCCCCCCAGCCGTTGCTGGGGCTCCTAATTCTTCTGCTCTCTTGATTCGCGCTGATGTTCCCTTTGTTCCTTTACTTTTTCCTTCGCCTCTCCATTGTTCTGCTGCTCGTATCTTTGTGGGGAAATGGTACACAGTTTGTTCCATTTATCTCCCCCCGAGTGTCCCGCTTTCTCTTCCTGATTTGAAACACCTCCTGGACTCCTTGCCGGAGCCTGTGCTCCTGCTGGGTGACTTCAATTGTCGTCATTCTCTTTGGGGTGATGTTCTGACGAATACCCGAGGTCGCCTTCTTGAGCCGTTTCTCCTCTCTTCTTCCCTGTCTCTTCTGAATTCTGGTGAGCCCACTCATTTGGACTCTCGGACTCGCACCCTTTCCTGTCTTGATCTTTCTCTCTGCTCTTCCTCTCTTTACTTAGATTTCACGTGGCAGGTTCTTGATGACCTCCATGGCAGTGATCATTTCCCCATCCTTGTGTCCTTTTTCTCTTTTCGCCCTTCCCTCTCTTTCCCTAGGTGGCAGTTTGCTAAAGCGGACTGGAACCTATTTACCCTCAGTGCTGCTCTCTCTGACCTCTCCCTTCTGCCTCTCCCTCGCGCTCTCCTCCTTTTTCATGACACTGTCTTCGACGCTGCCCTCCGCTCTATTCCTCGCTCTTCCTCTCGGGGTCCACGGAAGTGCGTTCCCTGGTGGAATGCGGACTGTGCTCGGGCTGTCCGCTGTAAGCGTGCAGCCTGGAAGAGGCACCGCCGTCGGCAGACGACCGATTCTTTTCTTTTCT
The DNA here is from genome assembly GCA_020271785.1 of Procambarus virginalis. Classification (NCBI taxonomy): domain Eukaryota; kingdom Metazoa; phylum Arthropoda; class Malacostraca; order Decapoda; family Cambaridae; genus Procambarus; species Procambarus virginalis. The sequence continues at coordinate 12,081 of WNGS01032137.1, forward strand.
TTCGGAAAGCGAGTGCGGTGGCCCGTAGGGCCATCCGTACGGCTAAACGTGAATGTTGGGCTTCTTATGTCTCCACAATTACGTCCGAAACTCCCCTGCCACAGATATGGAAGCGTATCCGCAAGATAGCGGGTAAGTTCGTTCCCGATGTTTCCCCGGTCCTTCACCTCCGTGGTACTCTTGTGGCGGACCCGTTGCAGGTCGCTACCGAACTGGGTTCCCACTTTTCTTCTGTTAGCTCTGGTCTTCATCTTCCCCAATCTTTCCTTCTTCGTAAACCTGTCCTTGAGTCTCGTCCTTTAGATTTCTGCACTCGTCTTCGACTTTCCTATAACGATCCCTTCTCTCTCTCTGAACTTCGTTCTGCCCTGGCCCTCTGCGGTTCTACGGCGGCGGGCTCCGATGGTATTCATTATGAGATGCTTCGCCATCTCCCTCCGTGCACGTCTCAGTATTTACTGAGTCTGTATAATCGGATCTGGGAGTCGTCGTCAGTCCCTGAGGACTGGCTCGATGCCGTTGTCCTCCCTGTTCGCAAACCAGGGTCTCTGGGAACTTCCCCTAAGGACTTTCGCCCTATTGCCCTCACAAGTTGTGTCTGCAAACTCTTTGAACGTATGGTTAACGTTCGTCTGATGTGGTTCCTGGAACACCATCACCTCCTCTCCCCTTCTCAATTTGGTTTCCGCAAGTGCCGCAGCACGACAGATGTTCTGGTGAACTTGGAGGTCTATATTCGTACTGCTTTTGCTGCGAGGACCTCCGTTGTTGCCGTCCTTTTTGACCTGGAAAAGGCTTACGACACCACTTGGCGATATCATATTCTATCCCAGCTTCATTCTTTTGGCCTTCGTGGTCATCTCCCTCTCTTTCTCCGCAGCTTCCTCTCTCGTCGTTCCTTTCGGGTGCGCCTTGGTACCGCTCTCTCTGCCTCTTTTCAGCAATACGAAGGTGTGCCCCAGGGTAGTGTTCTGAGCACTACTCTTTTTCTGGTTGCCCTCAATGGTCTTCTTTCCTCTCTTCCTTCAGGTGTCTTCTCCGCTCTCTATGTCGATGATCTTACCCTTTGCTGTCAGGGTGATGATTCGCCTCTCCTTCAGCGCCGGCTTCAACTTGCGATTGATGCCGTGTCGTCTTGGGCCACCGATCATGGCTTCAAGTTCTCTACTTCTAAGACTTGTGCCATGTCTTTTACTCGGAAACGGGTCGTTCTTCGTCCCTCTTTGTCACTTTATGGTCATCCCCTTGAGTACAAAGATTCCGCGAAGCTTTTGGGGTTATTCCTTGACACTCGTTTGTCTTGGTCTCCCCATATCTCTTACCTCCGTGTTGAGTGCTCTAAGGCCCTTACCCTCCTTCGAGTATTGTCCCATACTTCTTGGGGAGCGGATAGGCGCACTCTCCTTGCTTTGCATTCCTCTCTCGTCCTGTCTAAGCTCGATTATGGTTGCCCTGCTTACTCGTCTGCTTCTCCTTCTGCTCTTCGCCGTCTTGATGCTTTGCACCATACTGGGCTGCGCCTCAGTTCTGGTGCCTTTCGTTCGACTCCCGTCCTTAGCTTGTATGTTGACACTGGCTTCCTGTCTCTCCAGGACCGCCGTGATCGCTACTGTCTTCGCTATCTTGCGCGGTCCTTACAACATCCTTCCTCTCGCCTCTGTCGTGCTTTAACTTTTACCCCTCCTGCGGTTCCTGTTCCTCTTCACCACCTCCCTCTTTCTGTCCGGTTATCTCGCTTACAGGATTCTCTTTCCGTTCGTGTTTCTAATGTTTCTCCTCGTGTTGTTCCTTCTTTGCCCCCGTGGAGAGTCCCCTTCCGCAGTTTTGTACATCCTTGACCCGCGTCACTAAAGCTTTTACCCCTCCTACGGTTCTAAAACGCCTTTTCCTTGAGCACTTTTCTTCTCACTCCCGCTCCGTTTCTGTCTTCACCGATGGGTCTAAGTCTGCGGACGGTGTTGGCTACTCTGTTGTTTTTCCTGATCGCACTTATATGTGTCGCTTACCTCCGGAGACTAGCATCTTTACAGCGGAGCTTTATGCTATTCTCTATGCTCTTCGTCTCCTGCTTTCTCGTTGTCAGTCTTCCTTTGTGGTTGTTGTTGACTCTCGTAGTGCCCTCATGGCTCTCGGGTCCTTTAATCCGGTTCATCCAGTAGTTGTCGAGATCCAGCATTGGCTGTTTCTTGTTCACAGTAAGTTTAAGTCGGTTGAGTTTTGTTGGGTTCCCAGCCATATTGGCGTGTCTTTAAATGAGCGTGCGGATGCTGCCGCCAAGGAAGCTGTCCGCTCTTGTCCCATCTCTCGTAAAGGTATTCCATATTCCGACTTTTACCCGGTTATCCATTCCTCCATCCTTACCCGTTGGCAGGCTTCTTGGTCGTCTGTTACTGGTAACAAACTCCGTACTCTTAAATGTTGTGTTTCCTCGTGGCCGTCCTCCTATCACCGTAACCGGCGATGGGAAACTGCTCTGGCGAGGTTGCGTATTGGCCATACTCGCTTAACCCATGGTCACTTGATGGAGCGCCGCCCTGCTCCTTATTGTCCTAATTGCATTGTCCCTCTTACGGTCGTGCATGTCCTTCTTGAATGTCCTGACTTCCGGGACGAGCGTGTGTCTTGCTTTCCGACCGCCCCTCGCGGTCACCTGTCCCTCGATAGAATTCTTGGTGACTCGGATACTTTTGATATCGTTCGCCTTATGCGTTTTTGTTCTCGTATTGGCATCCTTGGTGATATTTAGCGCACCTCTGATTATT
>WNGS01032139.1:0-5000 GCA_020271785.1 Procambarus virginalis
TTAATTAGCAAGCTAATTGATTAGTGGGGTGTGAAAGAATGCACCAAAGACTGGTTCCCCTACTCGTCAAGCTCAAATGGTTCAACTTGTTACTTGAAGTAACAAGTTGACCCCTGGGAAAAAGAAGACATTGCCTGCCTGTTAAGAGGGTAAGACCTGCCTTGCCAAGCACCGCCTGGCTGATCGCCTTTAAGACCTCGCGGCCCCTCACAAAGAAACGGTGTGAAACAAGGGGTATTGTCCGCTCTTAATTAGTTGAAAGCATTCCTTTCCTGCCCGGGGCATTGTTGGTCTTGTAGCCTGAGCTGCGCCCCATTGTTTGAGGTATTAGTTTGCTGGCTATTGTTCTCCTCCCGTCCCCTCCCTTCTCCCCTCCCTTCTCCCCATCCCTTCTCCCCTCCCTACCACTCCCTTCCATTTTGCCTGCCTCGTACCCAACCCTCTACCACCTACAGTCTTTGCTGACGGAAGCGAAGCTCCAGTGAAGACGAGGGGAAGGTGGATAGGGAGAGGGAGGGAGGGAGGGGGGTAGGTGGCTAGGATGCGAGAGGGTGGGTATTCAAGGGGAAGGGGTAGGTGAGCAGGTGTAGAAAGAGTGGGTAGGATGTAGAATAGTTAGGGAAGGAAGGAAGGAAGGAAGGAAGGAAGGAAGGAAGGAAGGAAGGAAGGAAGGAAGATGACTTGTTAAGGGATGGAAGATTAGAAAGGACAGGGAGATGGGTCAATGAAGGGGGAATGACGAAAACAGAAGGCTTGGCGGAAGGAGGACGATTAACGAATGAAGAATAACAAGAAAAGGGGAGAGCGTGGTCTGGAAGGAAAGCAGTAAGAGAGGGAAGAAAGAAAGGTGTTTCAGGTATCCCCAAGTACTGTGCATCTTTTCCTCTCTTTCTCTCTCCTTCCCTTTCCCCTTCCATCTCTTCCTTCCTATGTGTCTCGCACCCTTCCACGCACTCTCTCCCTCCCTCTTCATCACTCGTCCCATCTCGTAACCATCCCTCGGACTGACCAGTAGAGTGCGGACTGGATGCTTGCAGACCTCCGAAGGTTGAAGAGTTGTGGCCCGATCCTCCACTCCGGCCGCCTAGCCCACCTCCTATCCTATCCTCGAATATAGTGCTTTCTTCTCATTATTTTCCTTCCTTTCTGTCCCCTCATTTCCCCCTTCCCTCCAGGACTCCGTGAAGCTGGTCTCGCGGGAAAGAGCTATAACCTGCATATAGAGAATGTGAAGTCAGGCATAAAAGGAATACAAAGGAAGTCAAACGGCAACAGACCATTGGATCCAAACGAGACTGTTTGTTTATTTATAGAAGGCTTATAGTGGCGCATTGTGAATCCCCGAGTGAAGACAGCATTGTCTCCCTAAATGCCTTTTAAACATGAATACGGTATACCTCTTATATTACTTAATATTACTCACGCATACACTAGTATACACACACACATCAGGGCCTGGTAGCCTGGTCGTAGCCTGGTGGATAGCGCGCAGGACTCGTAATTCTGTGGCCCGGGTTCGATTCCCGCACGAGGCAGAAACAAATGGGCAAAGTTTCTTTCACCCTGAAGCCCCTGTTACCTAGCAGTAAATAGGTACCTGGGAGTTAGTCAGCTGTCAGCGGCTGCTTCCTGGGTGTGTGTCGTGTGTGTGGTGTGGGAAAAAAGTAGTTATTTTTTTTTTTATCATTTTTTACCACAGACGTGGCCCACACATGTTACAATGCTAACCAGCATATATACATTTTCTTCGTCCTCCATGGACAGGGTTAGAGATGTGTTAAACATATATTTCAAGGGTTTATTGAACAATCAACCACTGAAGGTGAGTCGGTGCTTTTAAAATGCTAAGCTAACCTATATACGTAAATACATAGATACACAGATTTACGTATGCCTTACATAAAGTGTTCGATGTGTCTTTTACATAGTGTCATTAATGTCATTTACAAAGGTGAAATGTAATTCTGATCAGCTTCCATATATACTTTATACCCATACATTACATACACACACACATATACATATATACACACATGCATTCACAGACATTTCCTCATTTACTCTGACAGGGTGAGATAGCTGATAAAGAAACTAGTGTGCAATTAAGCACTTAATCACTGAAGGTGATTAAGGTGCTTTTACAAGCTCAGGTTATATAGTTACATCATATACATTGTATAATTAATCTATTACATGGTCAATCTTGGATACAAGTCCAATATATCATCAAGTGTTCCAGTACTCATATAGTAATTACAGAGTTCAGCATACCTTAGCCCAGAGGGCGAAAGTCAGCCAGTATGGGACATTCTACAATATAATGTTCAAGAGAGTGCATGTTTTCTCTTTCACAAAGTTGACACATTGTGTACTCGACATTTGGGTTTTGAGAAAGCTGCCAGATACGTCTATATCCCAGGCGTATTCTGGCCACATCACATTGCCGGGTTCTTGTTCTATTAGTCCATATGTGAATGTCTCCTCACGATATCTATCTTAATATTTAATGCTACAACTTTCTTTGTGAATTTGTTAGGTCGGTGAGATCTTCATTAGATATTTGTTTAAGTATTCTCTTTGTCACTGCTAATGAAACACCCATATCAATTTCTATCACTGGTTTTCTACAGGCTGTCTTTGCAAGCATATCAACAGTGTCATGCCTTGAGATGCCAACATGTGATGGTATCCATAGGAATTTAAATTCAAATCTGTTTTTTTTAGCGGCTAAAACATTCATTCGAATATCACTGACTATTTTCTGGGTGTCACTACTATGTTCGTTCAATGCCAGGAGTGCACTCTGCGAGTCACAGTATATAAGTCCACTGCCTTTGTCTTTTAAAAATTCAGTGGCAAGGTATATGCCTGCAAGTTCGGTTTGAGTTGTACTTGCCCAGTCATTGACGCGCTTCATTGCTGTATGTACGAGAGAAGATTGTTCAAATATATTACATGCACATCCGGTACATCGTCCACCCTCTTCTACAGAGCCGTCGGTATAGCACTGATACACATCGTTACCCATACTCTGAATACTTTCAGTGATGCTGCACAGTGTTAACTGTTTTAATAATGTAGAGTGCACACTATCTTTCTTGGGCGCATTTACAAAATCAACTGATAAATCCCAGTTATCCCATGGAGTAATTGGCTGATTAATCATTAGTTGAGTTGGGTACATATTTAATATTTTGATGGAGTTGGCTACCTTGTAGAACCAATATACATAATCAGATTTCGTTCTTCTTCTATAGACCTCAGGTGAGTGCAGCATATTAGAAAGTTTAGCTTGAAACTTCATGTGTTGCCTAGATCTACCCCGCAAACACAACTAGGTGAATACAACTAGGTGAATACACAGGGGATTAGGGGGGCCTGACGGCTGAGTGGACAGCGCTCAGGATTCGTAGTCATAGGGTTGGGGGATCGATCCCCGGCGGAAGCGGAAACAAATGGGCAGAGTTTTTTTCACCCTGATGGATCTGTTCACCTAGCAGTAAATATGTATCTGGGAGTTACAGCTACTACGAATACTACTACAACTTCCTAGGAATGTGTGTGTACACTCACCTATTTGTACTCACCTATTTGTGCTTGCAGGATCGAGCATTGACCATTGGATCCCGCCTTTCCAGCCATCGGTTGATTACAGCAATGACTCCTGTCCCATTTCCCTATCATACCTAATTTTAAAAGTATGAATAGAGTTTGCTTCCACAACCTGTTCCCCAAGTGCATTCCATTTTTCCACAACTCTCACGCTAAAAGAAAACTTCCTAACATCTCTGTGACTCATCTGAGTTTCCAGTTTCCTCCCATGTCCCCTCGTTCTGTTATTATTACGTGTAAACATTTCATCTATTTCCAGTTTGTCAATTCCCCTGAGTATTTTATATGTCCCTATCATATCTTCCCTCTCCTTTCTTTTCTCTGGTGTCGCAAGGTTCAGTTCCTTCAGACGCTGTTCATATCCCATCCCTCGAAACTTTGGGACAAACCTCGTCGCAAACCTCTGAACCTTCTCGAGTTTCCTTATGTGTTTCTTCAGGTGGGGGCTCCATGATGACGCGGCATACTATAAGAATGGTCTCACGTAGGCAGTGTAAAGCGCCCTAAAAGCCTCCTCACTTAGGTTTCTGAATGAAGTTATAATTTTCGCCAGTGTAGAGTACGCTGCTGTCGTTATCCTATTTATATGTACCTCAGGAGCTAGATTAGGTGTTACGTCCACTCCCAGGTCTCTTTCTCGAATCGTTACAGGTAGGCAGTTCCCCTTCATTGTGTACTGTCCTTTTGGTAGCCTATCACCTGATCCCATTTCATAACTTTACATTTACTCGTGTTGAACTCCAGTAGCCATTTCCCTGACTATCTCTGCAACCTGTTTAAGTCCTCTTGGAGGATCCTACAATCCTCATCTGTCACAACTCTTCTCATTAATTTTGCGTCATCCGCAAACATTGACATGTAGGATTCCACTACTGTAAATATATCATTTACGTAAATTAGAAAGAGGATTGGGCCCAGCACCGATCCTTGAGGTACTCCACTTGTTACTGTTCGCCAGTCCGACTTCTCGCCTCTTACCATTACCCTCTGGCTCCTTCCTGTTAGGTAGTTCCTCACCCATGCTAGGGGCTTTCCGCTTACTCCTGCCTGCCTCTCAAGTTTGTATAGCAGTCTCATGTGCGGTACTGTATCATAGGCCTTTTGGCAGTCAAGAAATATGCAGTCTGCCCAGCCTTCTCTGTCCTGCCTTATCCTTGCTACTCTATCATAGAATTCTAAAAGGTTTGTTAGGCATGATTTCCCTGTCCAGAGCCAACCTTGGTGCTTGTTTACAAACCCAATGCTCTCCAGGTGCTCAACAAGTCTTTGCCTAATTATTCTTTCAAGTATTTTGTAGGGGATGCTTGTCAGTGATACGGGTCTGTAGTTAAGTGCCTCCTCCCTGTCACCTTTCTTGAAAATCGGTACGACATTTGCCTCCTTCCAGC
>WNGS01032139.1:7500-11513 GCA_020271785.1 Procambarus virginalis
CACGGCACATGCAGATGTCACTACCCCGCATCCACGACATCTCTGGAAGGAAAAAAAATAATGCGTATGCGAATCATTTTTACGCGTAATGATTCTGGCAGGACGCCCCGGGAGGAACATCAATATGAGCCAGCGAGACGCTCCAGGAGACACGCACTCTCAAGCCTCGCGCCGCCCCGCAACAAAGAGCTCACCAGCTCCTGATTGAGTCACTCTATTGATATAAGCGTTCCGTGTTAAGAGGGTGACGGGGGGGGGGGTCTGAGGGAGATGGTGACGGGGTGGTCTGAGGGAGATGGTGACGGGGGTGGTCTGAGGGAGATGGTGACGAGGGTGGTCTGAGGGAGATGGTGACGGGGGGGTGGTCTGAGGGAGAGGGTGACGGGGGTGGTCTGAGAGAGATGGTGACGGGGGTGGTCTGAGAGAGATGGTGACGGGGGTGGTCTGAGAGAGATGGTGACGGGGGTGGTCTGAGAGAGATGGTGACGGGGGTGGTCTGAGGGAGATGGAGGTGGTTGACGGGGGTGGTCTGAGGAGAGAGTGGTGAGAGATGACGGGGGTGGTCTGAGAGAGATGGTGACGGGGGTGGTCTGAGAGAGATGGTGACGGGGGTGGTCTGAGAGAGATGGTGACGGGGGTGGTCTGAGAGAGATGGTGACGGGGGGCCGAAAAATGAAGAGGGGTGGAGTTTAACGGGGCAGGTGTTATAGGGAGCGGGGGACGGGTGGTGGAGGGCTGGTGTGGGTTAGACAGCGTGTTCACGGGGGAGGAGGTGAAGGGGTCGTGAGAGTGCGGAGAGAGGAAACGATTTATGAATGGGACTACACCGGGAGGCACGAATTAGCCCTTAGGGGCAGTAATAGAATCTCACCCAAGCACAGGAGGATAATGGGAAAGCCTAATGGGTATCCCGGATGGAGTTTTAAGGACAAAATAAAAAATTAAAGGTTACTAAAACCTAAATCTAATCTACAGGAGGAATAATAGAGCTTAAGGAAAAGTCCAATGAAAACAAATTAATATGCTTAATATAAAGCCGTAAGAAAGAATTAATAGAGCTTTGAAAAGATCCAAAAGAAAGAATTAATAGTAACCGCAGTAAGCCATGGGAGGACGTCTGGTAGCCTAGGGCGATGGGGGGGAAGGGAGGGGAAGGCGGGGCTTTAGAATAGGCCTAATGGGAAAGCTCTATGAGAAACCAGTGATGCTTCAGGGAAAGCACAAGAAGGTATTAACAGGGTCTATTCTTGAGCTTGTATTGTAGGACTTTCGCTGGTCTTGTATAGTTGGACTTGTATTCCTGGTCTAATATTGATAAACTATTTGTCGGACCTGTGTCGTTGGACTTACTGTTATTCGTCTTTTGCTGGATACATATTGAAAGATTTGAACTGCTGGACTTGTAGATATTATTGTACTTGTACTTACTTTAAACGTGATTCCAGCAGATATAATCCAGGTAGTTTAGGCCTTGCGGAACAATATACTCCGGTGTTCACTGTAATTGACCGACTGGGTGTTGATCCGGCTGTTGTTGACCAGTTGTTGACATTCTACACAGTTCCCTCAGCAAGGTATTCAGTGGACAAACGTGTTGATGACGGGAGGGAAACACCATCATCAGTCCATTCACCTGGGCTCTAGGAGTCTAAATTTTATACCATCATCAACACACACACCGGGGGGGGGGGCCGGTGGCTGTGTAGGTAGCACGCTGGACAAGTAATCCGGTGGCCCCGAGTTCGATTCCCGGCGCCGGCGAGAAACAAAAATGGGCAGAGTTTCTTTCACCCTCATGTCCCTGTTACCTAGCAGTAAACAGGTACCTGGGAGTTAGACAGCTGTTACGGGCTGCTTCTTCGGGGGTGTGTGTGTGAAAAAAAAATAAAATATATAAATAGTAATTAGTAACAGTTGATTGACAGTTGAGACGCGAGCCGAAAGAGCAGAGCTCATCCCCTGCAAGCACAACTAGGTGAATACAACCAGGTGAATACAAAGTCTGGTTTGCCACCAGACTTGTGCCCGAACCGAGGGGCATGAACTGTGAGGAGAGATTACTGGAATTAAACCTCACGTCGCTGGAAGACAGGAGATTTCGGGGATATGATCACCACATATAAGATTTTTAGAGGAATTGATAGGGAAGACAAAGACAGTTTATTTACCACAAGGGGCACACGCACTAGAGGACACAGGTGGAAATTGAGTGTCCAAATGAGCCATAGAGACACTTGAAAGAATTTTTTTAGTGTCAGAGTGGTTAATAAATGTGATGTGGTGGCAAAGTCCATACTTAGTTTCAAGTGTGATATGATAGAGCCCAGTAGGCTCAGCATCTGATGACGTAAGAGGACATCCGCACTCAGCATCTGATAACGTAAGAGGACATCCGCATTCAGCATGTGATGACGTAAGAGAACATCCGCTTTAACATCTGATGACGTAAGAGAACACCTGCACTCAGCATCTCATGACGTAAGAGGACATCCACACTCAGCATCTCATGACGTAAGAGGACATCCGCACTCAGCATCTGATGACGTAAGAGGACATCCGCACTCAGCATCTCATGACGTAAGAGACTGCAGTATGATGTCTTTTGTATCAGATCATTTATGCTACACAATTTATTTCATACGTTCATAGAGACCTATTTAATCCATTATTAGGTCCCATGTCTTATGTGGTTATTCAATTTCGTTCTCGCATCATTATAAATCTTTGTTGCGACTTCTGGAACCCAGATCCAAACAGTGTAAATATAATATAAAAGGCAGTCCCAGTGGGGAATACTGTAGGAAAAAATATCTTTGATCTCGTTTGAAGTTCGGCTCAGAGGGCCGTGGAAATTTGGACTAAGACTCTTCGGAAAGTTCAAGACTCTAAACCCTGGAAAGTTCAGGGATGAGAGCGGGTTCCAGGACCCTGGGAAGTTAGTCTCAGACTCTGTGGCATGTTCATATCTGAACATTCTCAGTTCACATCTAAGAGTCATGACAATGAACTGGGGCCAGAAGCTCTCTGTATGTCTCTCTCTCTCTCTCTCTCTCTCTCTCTCTCTCTCTCTCTCTCTCTCTCTCTCTCTCTCTCTCTCTCTCTCTCTCTCTCTCTCTCCTCTCTGTATGTGTCTCTCTCTGTATCTCTCTCTCTCTTTCTCTCTGTATGTCTCTATATATCCACAGTCTCCGTGGCGTAGTGGTAAGACACTCGCCTGGTGTTCCGCGAGCGCTTTGTCCGGGGTTTGTATCCTGGCCGGGGAGGATTTACTGGGAGCAAATCCTTAACTGTAGTAGCCTCTGTTTAACTCAAGAGTAAAATGGGTTCCTGGTTGTAAAAACGATTCTTCGTGGGAGTCGTATTCCAGGAAACATAGGATTAAGGACGTGCCCGAAACGCTACGCGTACTAATGGCTGTACAAGAATGTATTAACTCTTGTGTGTATATATATATATATATATATATATATATATATATATATATATATATATATATATATACATATATACATATATATATATATATATATATATGTATATATGTATATATATATATATATATATATATATATATATATATGTATATATATATATGTGTATATATATATATATATATATATATATATATATATATATATATGTCGTACTTAGTAGCCAGAACGCACTTCTCAGCCTACTATGCAAGGCCACGATTTGCCTAATAAGCCAAGTTTTCCTGAATTATTATATTTTCTCTAATTTTTTTCTTATGAAATGATAAACTTACCCATTTCATTATGTATGAGGTCATTTTTTTGTTATTGGAGTTAAAATTAACGTAGATATATGACCGAACCTAATCAACCCTACCAAACCTAACCTAATCTATCTTTATAGGTTAGGTGAGGTTAGGTAGCCGAAAAAGTTAGGTTAGGTTAGGTTAGGTAGGTTAGGTTGTCGAAAAACAATTAATTCATGAAAACTTGGCTTATTAGGCAAATCGGGCCTTGCATAGTAGGCTGAGAAGTGCGTTC
>WNGS01032139.1:16333-27169 GCA_020271785.1 Procambarus virginalis
ATGGTGATGTTGCCTGACAATACCTTAAATTTATAGCAAAGTCTTGGTTGGGTATGAAGTATTCAATATGGTCTCCTTCAGCGCCTTCAGCAGCCAGCACATCTGCTCGTTCATTTCCATAGAGTCCAACATGGGAGGAGATCCACAGGAACTTCAGGGGGTCGACATCTCAAAAATATTCGTCCATATATGAAATATATTGACAAATGTTAAGTAAATCTCACGTTATTTGGCATCATCGTCGTGAAAATTTCATCCCAATACGTTATGAATGGATTTTATACGAATTTCTTTTAAATAAATCCATGCGCGGCGGGCCGCAACCGGTGTTGATAACAATAATACCTCCTAGTTACGGGAACTGAAGGATAAGGGAGATATAAAGAGATGCCAGCACCTGTCTGACGCACCAAGAAGAAGAGTAGTAGTAAGGAGGGTCGACTAAGTGCATATGCAGCTGGAGCCTTCTAGCATTCTGAGTGCCACCTGGAGGGCCAAATTTCACACATAATAATGAGTAAGGTAAGGCAAAACATCATCATATGTTGTTAAGCTGTATTTTATTACATATTATAAATACATTGACCAAAATTTCTTATGTCCCCGTTGTACGAGAAGCTGTCAACAATTTTTTTTTTGTCTCTGCCATGTGAGGCAGCCACAAGTGGAAGAACTTGGACTTTCTCAATAACATAACTGAAATGTATATGTTTATCCCAAACCCATTATCTCTATGCCTATATATTTTTGTTTTTGGGGTGGGGGATTTTTTCTTGACTTCATTGCAACACATATTAACCTTCAACTTTCACATATTCGAGTACGAATGCCAAACAGTGATTATTAAAAACTTACAAGGAAATCCATGAAGTAGAACGACCACACAATGCTGAGAACTTGAACTTCATTTTTCTCTGTGAACAAGATTTTCAACTTTGAGACCCCACCTAAATTACAGTTTCTAATCAATTCTCAAAATTTGTACATATTATGTGCAAAGTTTTTTGTTCAACAACTCCCTACATGCGTCAACTGTATATAGAAGCATGCATTTACTTTTTATATAAATGCTAAACCTTTTGAGTTATAGATTCTTGCGTCTTAATTTTGCCCATATTTAAAAGGCCACATTGACGATTTTTTTCAGCAGACTATACGTCCAAACAAATCTAAATAGCAGAAATTAAGATCATATGCTACTCTGAAACCCAAATAAATAAAAGAAATAATTGGTGAAATGTTACAATTTACATTTCATTTGAAAATGCGAAATTGTCAAATTACCATTATTATTGTTGAGTTTTTGCATATGTTGATCCATTAGGAAAAGTTGGAGCTTTTACCGTGTAGATTATGCAACAACAAAATTAACGAGTTTGAGAAAGTTTGAAAAACCGAGTTGTGGACCCCTTCATCACCCTTGCCTGACTTCAGTGTTTTCATAAATCTTTATATTTCAGCGACTATCGCTCAGCTTTTGCCTGTTTATTTTTCTAAGGCTTTGTAAGACAGCTTTTGAACCAGCGATTATCACTGCACCGTTGGTGTTTCTTTCAAGGAATCTTAGTGCCAATTAATGGCAGTTTGCTCTGCTTGCGTTGAAGAGACATAGTTCTTAATACGTGCATTTTCTCCATTTCCGTTTTGTAAGACGTTATTCCTAATTACAGTGTATGCTGCTCGAGCTCGTCGTTATTATGATGAGATGAGCCATCAGTGTAGTAACATCCTTACAAGGATGAGCTCACAGTCTTGCTCAAGCAGATGCTGTTCGTCCTGGTAGCTGCTGACGCCCGACCGGCCAATGGGACACTTGATACCCGACTTTCCAAAAGAAGATCTCTTGTTACCTCCCCACCTGACATAAATATCCAAATATAAACAATTTGAAAGACATTGCATATGTTTCTGCAACGACTACAACTGCATGCAACGGCATCAATCCTGAAGGTGGTCGTTCTGCAAGCTCTCAAGTGACAGAAAATATGTACGAGAGCAGCCATAGAGATTTGCTGTACCTGGAATGAAGAGTGTCCCGCCACGCCAGTCTCCAGGCGAACATGCACGTCTCCCGTCACTGGCTCGTCAGCCTCCCTCCGGTGAACGAGCCAGTCACTTCTCTAGAGAAGTGCAGTCACTTGCAGTCACTTCTCTAGAGAAGTGACTGCAAGCAATTCTCGCACCAACAAATTTGTTTTTGTGAGTTGGTAGACTATAGGGTCTTGATACTTGCAGCCGACACCAACAGTTAGCTTGTATCGATAATGATAGAAGGAATTGTATATTTATTTGGGCAGTTGCTACAGAAATTTATCTCTCACTTCTGACACCCAACTTAAGGCTAAGGCCGAGCCCAGGAGCTAAATCCAAGTTGCAAGTTCACAAACTCAGTAAAGTAAGAGTTTCACGGGGAAAGTTTTGTTGCGAAGCTTAAGTGGCGTGCTGTACGAAGACAAAGTTGACGCTGTCCTAACAGTTACGTGCACACACCACACGTATGTCTATATACGTGCCACTCAAGACTACGTACCTTCAGATGTACGTAGCAGTATACATGCCACTCAAGACTACGTACCCGGAGATGTACGTAGCTGTGCACGGACGCGTGTCCGAGAATTCTGCCCTCCCCGAGGACGGGGGCGTTATAAACCATAACTCAGCAGGAGACAGCTGAGCGAGGTATGAAAGTCAAGGTGCCGAAAAATGGAACTTTTCGATGAGAAAATCGACTGAATGGACGCATTCATCAGGGGATTTGGACGCATGGTCGCCAACGCCGACTGGAAGAAACTAGCGTCGCTGAGCCCACTAATCCCATTCCAATGATATATTAAGAATTTAGTCCACCCAGTATTATTTAATAATATAAACTAGGCTCTAGGTTGGAACACATTTTGGTCTGAGTTCATTTGGCAGTGTTGCCGAGGTTTGTTTAAATCTTTGTCCCACGTATCATGTTTGTTCGTGCAGGGCACATGATCAACCAACTTGTTTGGCCACTTGAATGAAGACCTAAGTAACTTGATTCAGAACTTTGAATTAAGTTAACATAAAGGGATTTTGCGTATAATCGGGATTACTTAAACTCAATTAAAATAAAATAAATAACAATTAATTTTGTGAGAGCATAAAAGAACCCTATGATTATACAGTCCACTTTACACCAAAATTATTATCATCATAATTTCCCAAAAGTTTAGCTGTTAGGTGATTGTCCAGCTGATGGGATATGTGTATTGTGAGTCAATGTGTCAAGGTCGGCCAACTGTAAGACCAAATCTATTATTTTTCAAAAGCCTTGTGTTGAGCTCTGTGATTAACCAACTGAAAACGTGTACCTCTTTCCTACCCTCAAGGTTAGGGGAAGAAGAGTCCAGGCGCCCCACAAATGTGTACACGTGTTCCTGCGTGGGGGACGCTCTGGACACCTGTTCTGCGCACATCAGCATTAACATCCAACACTTTAATCTCAGTCACATGTGATTTTTACTACATTGTTTTATTATTGTCCCAGTGACATGTTATTGATTCTCATAACACTGATTATATATATATATATATATATATATATATATATATATATATATATATATATATATATATATATATATATATATATTGTGACGGTGTTCCCCCCTTCTAATTCTCCCACGCCTGCTGTAAGAGTCATGTCCACTATTCCCGAGCGTTCTCTACTTTGCAGGCATCAGTTGAACATATGTGGGAGAGAGTAGTATTCTCGATGAGCCGAGAAATTTGTGAAAGTATAGTATTTTGGCCTGTGGGATAGGCCCTTTAGGGAGCCAAAATGGCGCTGGCGAGTCTGTTCTCCCGCCAAAACTGTGTGACGTCAGTGTCGCCAGATTGGTCACCATCAGCGACGTGGCACTGGGAGCCAATGAAAACCTACCTTGGAAAATGTGACGTCACATAGGCAGGGGGAGTCCAGCCGTAGCGGCGCTTTCGCGCCATCAGTCTCACACGACGCGTCCGAGAGGTAGGACGTGCGACCGGTCATCCTGTCTGAGTGACGGATTACCGAGCTCCGGTGGATGTAAGCGTCTCCTGTTGTTAGCGCGCACTCTGTGAGGTCTTCCTGCAACCCAGATGTGGCTCAGATAAGGAATTGACAGAATATTGAGCAACAAGTGCTCAGGGACAGGTGCGTTGCAAGAAGTGGGCCGGGCACTGACGCGTGCAACGTCCTTGACGGTTCACCAGAATAGGAGACAGTTTAGTGGCTGGGCCATTCTGCCGTGAGCAAACCGGTTGACCGCCTTGTCAACCAGGTTGAACGTGTGATCGACGATCCTGTCAAGTTTGACAGTAACCCCACCTTCGTGGAACCCTACGAGTCAACAGTTGGATGCAAGCACGTCGAGAAGTCTTCCCAAATACCTAGTGACATACCTAGACGACGAGGGAATTGACAGTGTAGTGAGCTTCAAGTGCTCTGAAGTCGGGTGCTGTGCGTGTGGAGCTTAAGCAGTATCGTCTGGGACGGCTGATAACTTCACAGTGACTTCGTAGTGGTGAGAGGCAGTTCCTCTGGGAGTACAGTGACAAGGGACTATTTGGGAAACGTACGACGACCGCCGAGACGTAGGCTGGCTGCCGTAGTTGGGAGGAAAGTTGACGGCCAGGAGACCGACTTCAACCGGCGACGTACTGTAGGGGAAGCACGGACCTGCAGTGTACAGAAAGCGGCGAGACGCGAAAATCCTATGACGTTGGCTTGTGTTTCTGGAGGGTGTACGAGGCGAGAGCCTGGACCAGGAGCTACAACCCAACTGTCATCCTAGGATAGGTGAAGTAGGTGTTTACAGTTACCCTCCCATTTCCCCTTTAGTTAGCTATAGATACTTGTCAGAATATTTTATATGTCGTGAGCAAGTCTCACCTGAGTCTAAGTCACAGAGAGCACAGTGTGTGGTGAGGCTACCCAGAGTACTCACAGTATCAGTTTACACATATATCTATGTGTGGGTGTGTGCAAGCACCAGGATTCATTAAGGAATTTACTGTGACTGTAATTCATTTCCTGTGATTATTATTATTATATATATTAGTAGTAAACCAGATTGGTACTAGGCTATTGAGCCCAAACTTGATATACATGCCTGTGTGTTGATCTCCATGATTTATTGATATAAATGCCTGTGTGTTGATCTCCATGATTTATTGATATACATGCCTGTGTGTTGATCTCCATGATTTATTGATATAAATGCCTGTGTATTGATCTCCATGATTTATATATATATATGCCTGTGATTCGATCAATGATTTATCTATGTACAAGCCTGTGTACTGAATAATCTCGTATACTTGAAGTGATTGCCAGTGATATATCTTTAAGAGAAAGTATAGATTTAAAGATAAGTTCAGTGATCAAGCGAGTGCACTCACAGTAAATATTATTAAGAATAGAGTAATCTTTTGGTACGGTGAAAAGTCACTGTGAGTGCAGTGTGAATAAGATATTGATCGTGAGGCCAGTGAAATCATAAGTATGCCATGTGAATGTTAAATACAGTGTTTTGCGAAAAGTTAAATAAACGGGGATCGTGACAGAATTGGAAAACAAGTACTAGTCTTTTCTCACGGTCGCGATGGCCCCGATCAGCTGATATCTGTCAGGTGACGCGAGGGGCTGCCGGATGTTGCCATATCGGTGCGCCCAGATTATTTTGCTGCGGATTGACCAGCTATTATACATTGATCCTGATATGTTTTTTGATGCATATATGTTTCTCGTTGTCTTTTAAGTAAAATACCAAAACTCTTTGGTGTTTGATATCATCCCCTCCATTTATCTTGTGACCGCCAAAAGGAAATGGAAGAGTGACAGAAGTAATTACTTGCCTGAGACCAAACTAGTCGAAATTGCTCTTACCACAATTACCACAATTACACCTCACCACTGCAGTGTTACTGGACACCTAAAAACACCAGTTGGCGACCTTGAAGGCTGAGTGATAGTTCTCTGCCGGGGCAGGCCACAGATTGAGGGAACGATCTGTGTCTCCACTCATCTTACAACTTAAGGCCGGTTGTGAGGTCGACTGGGGTACTCTCCTGGGCGGGCAGTGGAGCCTAGAGGATCGAGGGAAGACCCGTAGAACGACGGCGAGTAAGGGTTAGTATCAGAGCAACCATCTCGAGAGGAGATCCAGTCTACCGTTGCTTTAACCCTTAACCCAAGAACCGTGAAAACCCCGACATTGGCGACCTCACCAGGATAACGAGCAAGATCAAGGTTGTAATTGTGGTATTAGATATCAGGCCTAAGTTTTCACTCGCAGTCACAAGTTGGAGGACGGGATGACAGCGGTCCTGAATTTTAGAAGTTCGGAGAGAGACCTTGCTAGAGCCCGGAAGTACATTGATACAGGGGATGATGAAATCTTGCAAGAGTGTACCCAGGAACAACTTTGGTTGATCGCTAAAATGTATGGTGTTAGTTTGAAGTCAGATAGGGCGTCTGGTAAACGAAAGGAAATCAGGGCAATAACACAAATAGACAGAGTAAGCATGTTCTGCAAAACTCAGGACGAGAAGATTCTAGACACGTGCACTGGGAGGCAGATAAGGATGTTGGAAGACCTTTTCGGCCTAAAGGGTAGGCATGGGTAGGTAGAGGATAGACGCGACGCACTGCGGACTTGGTTAAGGGAACAAGAAGAAGAAAGAGAAGCACAGCTGAAGTGTGAGGAAGCAGAAAGAGAGGCACAGCTGCGCAGAGAAGAACGAGAAGCTCAGCTGAAGGGCGAAGAAGCACAGCTGCGCAGAGAAAATCCGATAGGTTGGAAGAAATTTCAGTGGAAACCGATGATGCGCCAAGTGACGAAGGAATTAATGTAAACTCAAGTAGCAGCAGGGAAAGCAGCCTTGAGAGGCACGAGGTGAAACCAAAATTGGAACCAGGAGACAATGAGGTGCAGCTGCAACGTGAAGAGAGGCAGGCTCGGCTTGAGCAAGAGAAAGCCAAAGCCGAGCAGGAGCGAGCTAAAGCTGAGCAAGAGAAAGCTAAAGCCGAACAAGAAAAGGCTAAAGCTGAACAGGAAAAACTTAAAGTTGGACAAGAGAGAGCCAAGGCCGAACAAGAAACGGCCAAGGCTGAACTGGCTATGATAAAGATGGAGGCCCCTAAGCAGAACAAGAGAGAATTAAGACGGCACGAAGGGAGAACAGATTGAAGAATGAGGTGAGACGCAGCAACGGCAGACCCAGAAGAGTCTAGGGTGAGAAGAATTTTGATAAATGGGCGGATAAACGTAAGTACCCTAAAACTCAGAAGAGTAGGTCGGACAGATGGAGGACAGGACCGAGTTATCCCAAGTCCTACCCCTCGAATGGAGACAGCAGAGGACAGAAGAGTGCTGTGGAACCGCCGAAGAAGTCGCCGAGGGAGAGCTCAAGAGACCTCGTTATCGTTACGGCCGGAGAAGCTGAGCATGAGTCTTTGGAAGGCGCAAGAGAAGTCCGCGGAAGAAGAAGGATCCGCTGTTTCAACTGCGGATTAATGGGACACATGGCGCGTGAATGAAGACGTCCTAAGCAGCGGGGTTACGTTGCTTTTGTGCGGGTAGAGGACCAGTTAGCCGAAGGAGTGCGGGATGGACCCGTACTTAGGAAGGAGAAGGCTAACCCATTCGTGCGTGAGGGAACTGTAAGGGTGGGGGACGCAGACCCCATCCCGGTAATGATGGTAAGAGACACTGGGGCGGAATTTACCCTGGTGAGCAGAACCCTTTTCCCTGAGTGTCACGAGAATACCTGTGTAGGAGAGGCAAGTGTGACCACTGTGGGAGGCCCAGTGCAGATGCCCCTACACCAGGTAACCCTGAGTTCGGTTTATGGATGCCAAACCCTAGTAGTGGGGGTCTGTGCGACGATGCCCAAGATGGAGGCACAGGTCATCTTGGGAAATGACGCATGTGGAGGACGTGTCCTCCCGAACCTCGTGAAGGACGAGGAGTGCTTGGAGCACTTAGAGAAGAAAGGCGAAGTGTTCTCACCTGCGGGGACGAGAAAGGAATCGCCAGGGAGGCGTTCCCTGTCTGTGCTGTAATTCCGAGGCAGTGCGACGGACGAGGAGGGCGTGGATCTGATAAGGCCGACGAGGAGACGTCCGACGGCCTGGAAATTGATCACCTCGTATGGAACCCGGAGAGCGAGTGGAGGGCGAAGGCAGCCCAGATGGTGAGGTACAGGTGACCCTCACCGGTTCTCCTGGGGTGGACCGCACTCGTCTCGAGGAGGTGCAGCAGGCAGAATCCCCAAGTTGATTTGTAAGGCCAAAGGAGGACGTATTGGTCCCGAGAAAGCTACTCACTTTAACAGGCAAGAAGGCATATTAGTAAGACAGTGTAAACCTGTAAGGATAGAGGTCGGAAAAGCCTCTCCAGGTACGAGAGACCAAGTAGCGTTGCCAGCCAAGTGCAGAGCGGCAGTGTTGAGTCCGTTGCACGCTGTTGACTCTGCGGGTCGCCTAAGGGTGACGATGCGACGTTCAACGTCGAGAGAAGTGGCTGGGCAACTACAACATCTTTTCTCTTGGGTGAGGAGGCCCAGGGAAAATCAGGCTGACAGTGGAAATATATTCCGGTCTGAGTGTTTCAGACGAACAGCGACGAATTGGGGAGTGATGCAGATTCGGTCGTCGCCCTACCGATCGCAGTCGAAGGGGGCGATCGGAAGAGTCCACTCCACCTCGGAGACAACTCTGAGAATGTTCTGCGTAGAGCAGGAAGACGAGTGGGAAGAGACAGCGGACCCTGTTTTGTTGGCCATTCGCAAAGCAGTGGCAGAACCGTTAAACTTCTCACAGTTCCAGCTGGTGAACGGACGTGAGGCGTGGAGCCCTCAGTCCCTAATAGATACGCAGTGGACGCCAAGGATGATCTTGAAGACGGTCTGCAGACACATGAGGAGTGTCACACATTGGCGGCTGCAATACTGGCTGGAAGCCAAGATTTTCAGTGGAAAGGACAACGTAGTCGCAGATGCGTTGTCCCGCATGCACTAACCAGACATGACTCTTATTTTAAGGGGAGGGGTATGTGACGGTGTTCCCCCCCTTCTAATTCTCCCACGCCTGCTGTAAGAGTCATGTCCACTATTCCCGAGCGTTCTCTACTTTGCAGGCATCAGTTGAACATATGTGGGAGAGAGTAGTATTCTCGATGAGCCGAGAAATTTGTGAAAGTATAGTTTTGGCCTGTGGGATAGGCCCTTTAGGGAGCCAAAATGGCGCTGGCGAGTCTGTTCTCCCGCCAAAACTGTGTGACGTCAGTGTCGCCAGATTGGTCACCGTCAGCGACGTGGCACTGGGAGCCAATGAAACCTACTTTGGAAAATGTGACGTCACATAGGCAGGGGGAGTCCAGCCGTAGCGGCGCTTTCGCGCCATCAGTCTCACACGACGCGTCCGAGAGGCAGGACGTGCGACCGGTCATCCTGTCTGAGTGACGGATTACCGAGCTCCGGTGGATGTAAGCGTCTCCTGTTGTTAGCGCGCACTCTGTGAGGTCTTCCTGCAACCCAGATGTGGCTCAGATAAGGAATTGACAGAATATTGAGCAACAAGTGCTCAGGGACAGGTGCGTTGCAAGAAGTGGGCCGGGCACTGACGTGTGCAACGTCCTTGACGGTTCACCAGAATAGGAGACAGTTTAGTGGCTGGGCCATTCTGCCGTGAGTGAACCGGTTGACCGCCTTGTCAACCAGGTTGAACGTGTGATCGACGATCCTGTCAAGTTTGACAGTAACCCCACCTTCGTGGAACCCTACGAGTCAACAGTTGGATGCAAGCACGTCGAGAAGTCTTCCCAAATACCTAGTGACATACCTAGACGACGAGGGAATTGACAGTGTAGTGAGCTTCAAGTGCTCTGAAGTCGGGTGCTGTGCGTGTGGAGCTTAAGCAGTATCGTCTGGGACGGCTGATAACTTCACAGTGACTTCGTAGTGGTGAGAGGCAGTTCCTCTGGGAGTACAGTGACAAGGGACTATTTGGGAAACGTACGACGACCGCCGAGACGTAGGCTGGCTGCCGTAGTTGGGAGGAAAGTTGACGGCCAGGAGACCGACTTCAACCGCGACGTACTGTAGGGGAAGCACGGACCTGCAGTGTACAGAAAGCGGCGAGACGCGAAAATCCTATGACGTTGGCTTGTGTTTCTGGAGGGTGTACGAGGCGAGAGCCTGGACCAGGAGCTACAACCCAACTGTCATCCTAGGATAGGTGAAGTAGGTGTTTACAGTTACCCTCCCATTTCCCCTTTAGTTAGCTATAGATACTTGTCAGATTATTTTATATGTCGTGAGCAAGTCTCACCTGAGTCTAAGTCACAGAGAGCACAGTGTGTGGTGAGGCTACCCAGAGTACTCACAGTATCAGTTTACATATATATCTATGTGTGGGTGTGTGCAAGCACCAGGATTCATTAAGGAATTTACTGTGACTGTAATTCATTTCCTGTGATTATTATTATTATATATATTAGTAGTAAACCAGATTGGTACTAGGCTATTGAGCCCAAACTTGATATACATGCCTGTGTGTTGATCTCCATGATTTATTGATATAAATGCCTGTGTGTTGATCTCCATGATTTATTGATATACATGCCTGTGTGTTGATCTCCATGATTTATTGATATACATGCCTGTATGTTGATCTCCATGATTTATTGATATAAATGCCTGTGTATTGATCTCCATGATTTATATATATATGCCTGTGATTCGATCAATGATTTATCTATGTACAAGCCTGTGTACTGAATAATCTCGTATAGTTGAAGTGATTGCCAGTGATATATCTTTAAG
>WNGS01032149.1:0-10008 GCA_020271785.1 Procambarus virginalis
AATATATATATATAATATATAATATATATATATATATATATATATATATATATATATATATATATATATATATATATATATATATAGGGGGGTACCACCTCTGGTGCAATTATAGGGACCCACAGCCTCAGAGAAGGGAACACAGAGCATTCAGGGAAAAACTTGCCATTTAACTCTGAATACATGAGGTGTTCGCTTCTCCTACCACCCCCTTTTTATGGTGTACACTTTATTAAGCAAGGTTATACAGTTACATATCTGATTGTATACAAAAAATGAGCATTAAGAGGACACAAAAATAGTTCGCTTCCTAGAGGCTGTAGATTTCCTCGAACTCCTCCGACGTGGGCAGGAACCGAGGATGCAGCGAGCATTCCCCCTCTGGATCGCGACACTGAGGCGCTGAAAGAGAAAACTTGCCGCTCTAGGGTCTCTTGTGGTGTCAATGAGCTTGGAACCAAGATCCTTTAGAAACCTTCTTGCACTCTCTCCCCATGGGCCTAGGGTCTCAGACCCTATTGGAACGAAGTTGTACCGATGATCTAATTGCCTATACTTGGCTGACTTGTCTCTTTCTCTGTGTGTCGCCGCGGCTCCTGCTGTGCCGGCAGAGAGGTTGATGTATGTGGCTGCCAGGGTGGATACGCAAGTATAGTCCCATGCCAACTGTCTGCCACCCTTCCACGGACGCAGTGTGATTCCGTCTGGTCGGCCGGCAAAGCTAACAGAGTCACGGTTCAGAAGGTTGCGGGGCTCTCTCTCCGCTGGACACTGGGCAGAGGCAAGGCTTCTTTTAATGATGTCGTTACTTCGTCGTGTCTAGTGTGCCAACCACCAGATTTTCCACAGTGCAGGCCATGCAATCCATATTCGTCAGCATCTGCCTCGCCGCAAATACACCTATGAACAGTGTGGATAGGGGCAGCAAGACGGAGAGCGACTGCAATACGGAGCTCCTGCGGATCAAGACGTGTGCCTGTCGCAGACATAGGGACTGCCAAAAGGAAGTCCCCTGCATGGGGAGCCTGCACAGCTGTGAGGCGTGCACGATCACTGGGGGTTGTTGCTGCCTCCAGCAAAGCTGTGGCTTCTTTGTCTGCAATGGGGCTGTCCCAACTGGATTGTTTCTTGGCTTTCGGCATGGCTGGTCTGAGTGCTGGGTCTGCCATGGCACCCCATTTCGTGTCGCATTCCGTGTAGTGGGGGTCCTGTATCCCCGCTACATCACTGAGGGTGTCAGGTAGAATTTCCTTAACCAGGTCATCTGATGCTGAGGAGGAAGACAGGAAGGCTGGGACAGCAATTTGGGTGGCGGTGCGGACACCCAAGCCACCGAGCCTAACAGGAAGAGTGGCTTGTTTCCACTGGCACTCGTTGAGGGAGAGATTAACAACTTTTTCCAGCATGGTCTTCAGTAAGAGGTCATACTCTTCAAGCTTTCGGTTGTCGTAAGATGGGGCGCACCTCAGAAAGTAGGTTAGCCTCGGAAGGGATAGGCATTTGGTGAGGAGATAAAAAGCATCGTGGGCATCGATGTCACCTATTCTGTCTTCCATCCTCCTAAGGTCTGCGATTTTCTTGTCAAGGATCTCCTCAATGGCATTAGACCCGAGGGGGGCTCCAAGGAGGGTGCTGTTCTCGGCCCTAATGACATGGGCTCCAGGCAAGGCAGACCTTATTCTAGCTACGATGTCTGGGTTGGAGGAGACTACTTCACACTTGGAAGGGTTCAGGACAAGACCCAGGCTTACTTCTTGCTCCCTTATTTCCTGATGTCTGCCAAGAGGTCGTCTACGGTGCCAGCTATAGTGCCATCATCCAAAAACCAGATGTTGAACTCGCTGGACAAGCTTTCGGTGATTTCTTTTAAGACTAAGCAGAAAAGAAGGGGAGCAAGAGGATCACCTTGCTGAACGCCTTCACATGATCTGATTTCATGTTCACCAAAGAGCAGTTTTGACTCACCACTGTAGCACGATAGTATGAACGGGTAGAGGGGCCGGAAATGGCGATGTACGGCACAAAGTACTGCATCTCTTCTGACCATGTTGAAGGCATTCTTAAAATCCAGTTTGAGCAGGGCCTTTTCATCAGAAATGTTGGTGATGTATGCTCGTGCTGCATGGGCAGCCGCTTCAGCCTTGGGGGATTCCAAATCCTAGCTGGATTGGTTTCAGTAATTCAGCCGCTTGCTGGCTGACAACCCTCGTAGCAGCCTTGGCAATCAGGCGTCGGAGAGTGTTGCCACAGCTATTGGCCTGATTCCATCGTCCTTCTTTTTGAGAGCACAGAGGGAGGCACCGAAAAAGAGAGGCCTGATGACCTCAGGTATATCACCAGCCAGGCACATGTTAACGAACCTTGTTAGTTCCATAAGAAGATCTTGTGCAGCATCACCAACCGCAGGATTTAACATTTGCTTGATGTGTTGAGGTTTTAACCCTGTAAAGCCTCCTGCTGACCCAGGTGGAAAAGAAAGGGCTGCTTTGTAGACCTCAGATTCACCGACGGTTAATGGGTCTGAAATGGTGTCGGCTGATGGCGGAACGATGTTGTCGCCTTGTCGGGCTCTGGTGGGTGCTTGCTTTGCAGGGCCCGCGTGGCTGAGTTTCGAGGAGCAATTTCTCGTCACTGGTGAGGACTCTAATAGCGCTTGCGGTATTTCCTCTTCAATTTTCTGGTGATTTGTGCTCTGATTTTAATATATATATATAATATATATCTATATATATTATATATATATAGATATATTATATATTATAATATATAATATAGTATATATATATATATATATATATGTAATGAGCAGAATCAGTTCTTTAATTCGATGTTGCGAGAGGACAACGGAATTGTGTGGCAATACCTCGCTTAGTCAAACTGGGAGAAATTGGCCTCCTAAAGATATTATCAAACATCTTCAATATATAAACTTAAAGATGCCTTCTGAAGCAAAAAAAAAAATACCTGCCGGTTCCTGTCTTTGTGGATGATTTCACAATAAGAAGACTCGAGCGTAGTTAGTATGGTAAACTTCGTTATATATTTATTTACAGGTACTCGCTTTATATAATTATACTAGTTTCATATATTATACTCGCTAGTAAAATATTCGTTTCAGAACCAAATATATAGCCTCTATAATCATCAATTACAATACAGAACACTGTATAAGGTATATTTTTACATTGAATTACTTATCACTGATGGATTAGGTCAAAATAAATATTATTTATATAATTGTTATAATTATAATATGTAAAATTCCCATTGATTTGCTATTATTATTATTATTATTATTATTATTATTATATTATTATTATTATTATTATTATTATTATATTATTATTATTGCTGTTATTACTGAGGTGAAAAGAAAGACCCAATATATGTGTAAGTGTATTAAAACCAATTTTCGGATGCAACCTTCATCCTCCTCAAGATGTTGTAAACATTGTTACATCACTTAGAGAAAGGATGTAGGTTGTATCAGAAATTTGGTTTAAATACACTTATAATAAATTGGATCTTTCCTTCATCTTCAATCAAGCACTACGGCATTGTAGTAAGTTTCCCCACTGGTATTATTATCAACAACATTATTATTAATAGTAGCCGTGTTAGTATCATTGTTCTAATTATAAATATATTTGTTACTGCATAGTGAAGCAGGAAAGGTAATTACATCCCTGGAAGAAGCATACAAGACTATCAGGGGTCTCTGGAAAACTTACATCTTGAAGATGAAGTTGCCAGTAATTTGTGTCAATCACCAAATTAGTTTTAACTGTAATGTACATTAGATACAGTTTCGTGATAATAGCCTCTGAGACCCTGGGCGCCTGGGGTAAATGTACTCTTAAGTTCCTAAAGGAGGTGGGTGAGGAACTCATTAGGCAAACTAGAGACTCAGGAAGCGGCCAGTTTCCTGTTCCAGCGCCTCAGTGTCACGATCCAGAGAGGAAATGATTGCTGTATCTTGGGCACGCACCCCCACCTCCGAAGAGCTGGCCTGGCGAATCTTTAACAACAACAACATACAATGAAAGCTATCGGTGGGAGTAACGTGCCTTGCTTTCAACTGTGGTCTCAAATCACTGAAAATTAATGTTTCACGGTATGTGTTGGGCTGTTTTGTAATCTAAACCTATTATTTTTCAAGGGAACTAAATTTACACTTTAGGCTAACCGTACTTTTAAAACAAAAACAAATTCACAGAGTTGCCGTTGATCCTTTGAAACTACGAGTCGTACCCGAGTCGTACTCGGGGTAACGCCTCCCTTAATAACACGTCACTTAAGCCTATTAAGGTTGTGGTGCTGTGCTCACGCAAGCGCTTGAAACTACACAACAGCTTTTATTTTGTTAAATAACAATCTGAATTACGATCCACGCCTGCCACCACTTATCCTGGGTGGTATGTGTGGATCGTAACACAAAGACCCATTACATCCATTTCTACAGCTATATATATCACGATACTCAACACAAACTCCTCGACGGGAGGGGTTTAGCACAGAGCAAAGGTCAGCAGCCTGCGGTATAGTCATTAGCACCCTCACCCGCTCGTCCATAAGTCCCGAGTTCGAACCCTGGACAGGGTGAGACGACTGGGGTAGGGGGGGGCACAGTTCCTTCACTGTACGCTCCGATGCATTAATCAGTAATTGGCGAATAGCGTTCGATTAAACAACTGCCACTGAATAACTTAACGAGTTACATTACCTGGCCTAATAACCCCCAACTTGCCAGAATCTGGGTAGGGTTACCCCACATATCACTGCTGGGTAAGACACCTGGGTAAGACCCCTGGGTAAGACCCCTGAGTAAGACCCCTGGGTAAGTGTACTTGTGCCCGAGCTGTGAGCGAGTGTACCAGTGTACCAGGCAGCAGACCCACACCCACCGTGACCTACCTTGACACACATGGCGCTGATGCTCACAGTTTAACACTTCGCTGAATATTTTCATTAAATAATTCCTTGTATTTTGGGTCTTTTTTGCGAAACTTGATTTGAGTGTTGTCTATTAATTAAATTCGCATTGAAAAGAAAAAATGTCACAATAGCGCTAGCCTTGTTTTTATTTCATTATATTTTAGGTTTCACTGTTATTGTTTAATAACGTATCAAAGCGGGTGGCACAGCGATAGATGGTGGGGGCGATGCGTCGTGGTGGGGGGAGGCGACGTGTCGTATCGAAGGTGACGTGTCGTAATGAGGGCGACGTGTAGTGATGTAGGCTTCGGCGTCGTGGAGGGGTAACGCGTTGTGGGACGGTTAAGACGACCCGTCGTGGCGGGAGATGGTGGGGCCGACAGCGTCGTAGTGGGACAGTGGAGACGACTGGTCGTGGTGCGAGACAGTGGACAAACGACTGGTCGTGGTGGGGGGACGGTGGAGACGACTGGTCGTGGTGCGAGACAGTGGATGAGACGACTGGTCGTGGTGCGAGACAGTGGACAAGACGCGTCGTGATGGGGGGGACGGTGGAGACGACTGGTCGTGGTCGGGGACGGTGGACGTCACGCGGTGCTCTGGTGGGACTGCTGCCGCTTCTCGCGCCTTATGGCTGGAAACTGGCTAGTGGGGCCACGCTCACAAGCCGGAAACACTGGCACAAGGTTTATAGTCGCGCCTCACACCCCGTGTCTTGCGGTTTATGGAGTTTCTCTCAGATACCTTTTAAATGTGAATGATTCCCCTTATGGCAACGTCCTCAGGACTATTCAATCCTGTTTTAATTTGTATATTCTTCCTTATAAGGGGGTATTCTTACTATTTGGTGGCATAATTACTTTACCAGGCTCTTCAACTTACGATGCTGGCCAGTGAAATAATGATTGCTTACTTAGTGCCTGTGACATTGAAAGACAAGGGATACAAGTCCTAAACTAAGGAACATATACTATCCGAATATGGGGAAAGGTTAGATATATTACCAAACAAAAAGTAGGCTATTTTTGCAGTTGGATTTTTTTTATGAAGTTGGATTGCCCGTCAAACAATATAGCACAAAACATAACCATTTTACACCCACCATCAAGAAAGTGTATATAGCGAAAGGGAAGCTTATACACACACACAAAAATAGACTGCTCCACATAAATAAGTTCACATTTTGTACTATTTAATATTAGGAAGGAAAAACGAAATCATTAATTCTACCAATCCTAGGCCTAACCTAACGTATCTTAAGCCTCATATAGTTCACATAAACATTTTATTATTGCTAGGATACTATTATTGCTAGGATACTATTATTGCTAGGATACTATTATTGCTAGGATACTATTATTGCTAGGATACTATTATTGCTAGGATACTATTATTGCTAGGATACTATTATTGCTAGGATACTATCATTGCTAGGATACTATTATTGCTAGGATACTATTATTGCTAGGATACTATTATTGCTAGGACACTATTATTGCTAGGACACTATTATTGCTAGGATACTATTATTGCTAGGATACTATTATTGCTAGGATACTATTATTGCTAGGATACTATTATTGCTAGGATACTATTATTGCTAGGATACTATTATTGCTAGGATACTATTATTGCTAGGATAATATTATTGCTAGGATACTATTATTGCTAGGATACTATTATTGCTAGGATACTATTATTGCTAGGATACTATTATTGCTAGGATACTATTATTGCTAGGATACTATTATTGCTAGGATACTATTATTGCTAGGATACTATTATTGCCAGGATACTATTATTGCTAGGATACTATTATTGCTAGGATACTATTATTGCTAGGATACTATTATTGCTATGATACTATTATTGCTAGGATACTATTATTGCTAGGACACTATTATTGCTTGGATACTATCATTGCTAGGATAAATTTGGTTAGATTATGAGATAGCTGGATTGTTTCAAGCGTATGTTAAACATAAGTATGAATGAGATAAATGGAAGTGTTGGAGGCTAAAACTCTTGCTTGTGAAAGTTAAGAACTAAAATTTTCACTACGAATTATTGACATTACAAGAGACATCCCTTAATTCATGGAACTATGATGGATCCTATGTGTAAGCAGCCCGTTCTCTCGAGAGTGCCCAACGTCACTAAACTGATGTACTAAATTGCCCAAACCTAACCTAACTAAGGATCCACGAATAGACAACGGAACATCACGTCAATTTTGCGAACCGCTATGATTTTCAGTACATCAGTAGTCTCTTATGAGGCTATTATATTTATGGGCTATTCATCCCCGTGCCACCTCTTGGGTGGCTTAATCTTTATGAATCAATCAGGAACTATATCAAAGGCCTTTTGGTGTGTATGTGTGTGTGTGTGTGTGTGTGTGTGTGTGTGTACTCACCTAATTGTGCTTGCGGGGGTTGAGCTTTGGCTCTTTGGTCCCGCCTCTCAACTGTCAATCAACTGGAGTACAGATTCACGAGCCTACTGGGCTTATCATATCTACATTTGAAACTGTGTATGGAGTCAGCCTCCACCACATCACTTCCTAGTGCATTCCATTTATTAACTACTCTGACACTGGAAAATTCTTTCTAACGTCTCTGTGGCTCATCTGGGTACTAAGTTTCCACCTGTGTCTCCTCCTGTTTCCACCTGTGTGTGTGTGTGTGTGTGTGTGTGTGTGTGTGTGTGTGTGTGTGTGTGTGTGTGTGTGTGTGTGTGTGTGTGTGTGTGTGTGTGTGTGTGTGTGTCCTCGGAGATATTTGTGGTTTACAATAATAACCGTTCGCAGTGACAACCTTCCCACTCCCACCAAGGTGACCACCTCGGGCCATCTTCATCACTGATGACCACTTATCCTCATCCCTCACTCTTCCCACTCCGTCCTCTCATTCACTCTGCATTTCCTCCGCAAGAGTAAGGGTGCATAACTCAGCATCCCGTCATGTGACGCGAAACTGCACGAAATTTGCACGAAAACATATACTACGTTCCTCATTCCCCATTCAAGTTGCAGCCGCCGTGACTCGACCTAGTTCTTCTATCCAGGCGTTTTGTTTTGCTTCTCGACCATAATATGTTGTTTGTGTTATTTAATATATACTTGAACCTATCCTGACAAAAAAAATATATATTAGGCTATGTTTTCACCTCGTAATATGTTAGCACCTATTCTAACCTATCATGGTATTATGCTAGCAATTCCTGGCAATATGTTAACAATTCCTGACACTAATCTAACAATTCCTTGCACTATTCTAACAATTCCTGGGACTATACTAAGTAATCCTGGCACTATATAACAATTCGTGGCAAGTGCTGGTCGAATGTACAAAACTGAACTGCTGTACACAAACAAGTTCAAAATTTGTATTACATTTTACAAGTATAAATAATACTATGAGGTCCACCATAAATGAATAAAAGTAACCACCACTACTAGCACCCACGACTACCAGCCCTTATGACATCACACCAACCTTGGCTTCCATACCACTCATTCACCAATTTATATTTGAGCGTTTTTAGCCTATAAGTGCTAACCCAGTTAAAATATTGAGCCCAGGGGCGCGGGTGGAAGGAGGCGAGGGCCGCCATAATCGTGCACTCACTGTCCGGGGAGAGAGTGTGAGAGCCAAGGTGACACCGCATTCAACGTTCAAATGTATAACTTGTAAATGTGAGAAACGAATACATTAGTTTATAAGTAATACATATGCAAAAACTAAGTAAAAATAATAAATCAAAGCAAAATTGGCCAACAAAATACGATAGCAAAAATAATAATAATGAGAAATCAATTGGAACAATGAGGTGATTGGAATCAGCGATCAGGGTATTTTACCTACGCCAGAGGCCTGCATGAGGCCTGATGGGGGGTTATATGTAACAATTGGACTGGCTTCAGTAGATGTCGTCAGACTTCCTGTGGAATCCCCCGGATGTATACCTCATATAATGTCGCGGCTGGGAGTACCCTGGTCGCTGGTTCGAGTCAATATATAATGATCATCGTAATCATATGAAGAAATGTAGGTTTTCGTACAAAAATAAAAGAATGAAGAAATGACTTAAAGATATAAACAATCACCGAATAACTAAATCTCTAGAGGACAATTCATATTGTCTAACCAGTTTCTGGTCTGATCTGAACAGAATTTAAATATTTATATACAACTACTTGTATAACATTACAATGAATGCACATCCACAGCAATAACAATACATTTGATCTAAAATATTTAAATAATATAATGTATATCCAGAGGCTTATTACAACAATAAGAAACTATATGAAACGATATGCTACATCTATCTTACATCCTCCATCGATATATTAGTTCATGTTGCGTGGGAGAACAAGCACCAACTGTAAACTATGTGAACAAATGCTAATACCTCTCCAACACTATATCTGTGATTACTTTGTTATTAATAATGTCATACCAAATTTCAGAACAATCACCCGCTTTCCCCGTAGCATGTGTTGAAAGCCGAATTTGTTTTCTGTGTCAATTATCCAACAACTTTGCAAGCATAATTTTCAAAAAATATTTTAAAAATGGCTTGCCCAGTATTCCCATAAAATTTAACAAAACTCGTTTTGGGAAAAGGGACACGCCCTTACCCTTGTTTGGATTCATTAAAAAACATTCTTAGTCTTGTGTATACAAGTATCTCCAAAATGTAATAATTTACTCCTGCTACCAAACCAATATCAACAAAATTCGTCCATCAATTTTTCAAGTTATTTGAAAATAACTTGCCCGGATATGATAATAATCATATTCGTATATGAATATCTGGCCGTATACGATAATAATCATATACGGGCAGACGACAATAATAGGTGAACCCATGATTTTTGTATAACAGACAGACAATAACAGTCAGAATTTGAAAGAAGACGGGATAGATGTCGAGAAAGGATGGCATCAGGTGTACCTGGGGGCGAGGGAGCACATTCACAGCTCCCGCAATTCTTTCTTCAATTCCTTTCTTTATTATGCACCCCCATACCCATCCGGTGGGCGGTGGAGTAAAGGATTACAGAGG
>WNGS01032153.1:0-12683 GCA_020271785.1 Procambarus virginalis
TCAGTGATAACGGTGTGAAGTCATAAAGTGAAATTGAAATTGAAATTGAAATAAGTTTATTGATGTAAAATACACACAAAGGGATGAGGTAGCTCAAGCTATTCTCACCCCGTTCAGTACATCGTGTTAATACATACATATACACACATCACAAACAATAATCATATTACCAAACATTCTGAGAGATAAACATATACATTTCCTCCTTCACGAGAAGTATGATATCAGACGTACACAAATACTTTTATGACCTAGGTATACTGTATAGACAATTTGCAAGAGACATGCAGATAATTCAACAAAATATTACAGTCTTGGTGCAAAATTCTTATATCTCTCAAGAATTTCATCAACCTTTCCGTTGTGACACATCCAGGCTATTTGTTCAGGAACAGTCCTTATCTCAGTGTTTCTATATACATTAATCAACGGACAATCAAGAACATAATGGGCAAGGGTGTGAGACCTTAACATACCACATAGTTTACACTTCGTGTCATTATCATGAACACCTATCCCATATTCCCAGTAATATTTGTACCCAAGCCTGAGCCGCATGTACACAGAGTCACTCCAAGCATTTCTCCTTTTACCATAAGTGAAATGGGTGTTTTGACTCACATACATGTAGTGTTGCATGGTTTGACTTCTCTCATACATTAGATCTCTCCTCTCCGCTCCTGCCTGTGCCTGAATATTTCTGATTTTGCTTCGAATTTGTCTCATTGTGAATTCACATTCAATGTCAACTTGTGGTTTTGATGTGGCACGTTTGGCCAAGTCATCCGCCACCTCGTTGAGCACTATTCCAACATGAGATGGAATCCACATGAATTTCACACTATGTCCTTTCAGCTGTATCTCAGTTATTCTTCTCTTACAATCCTCAACTATGGAGACGAAGACTGGGTTTCGACTGTTTAAGGACTCAAGTGCTCCTCGGCTATCGACAAATACAAAAACATTTTTGTTGTCATGACGTACTTCCTCCAAACATGCCAGAATGGCCTGCAGTTCAGCTTGTGTGGATGATATATAATTACTAAGCCGGAGTTCAATTATCCTGTCCACAGTCCCAAACTCCGTATAATCCCTTATTAGGACACCACACCCTGCCCTGCCATCCTCCGCCACCGACCCGTCACAATATACATGTAAACTGTTGTCTCTTGGTAACCGAGATATCATGCTTCCATACAAACACCGTAATTGTCCCGGTTCATGATGAATCTTTTTCACCTTGAGGGGTGCAATTTCGACGTCTATTTTCTGTACTTTCCATGGAGCAGACATATTACACTGTCGAGAGGGTTTACAGCAGTCAAGTACATCGTATTCCCTGAGGTCATGAGCTAATCCCCTCGTGTAGCGTGTCTCCCTCAGTTTCCTGGAAGTGTGTACGTCACTCAGACAGGTCTGAACGCTCTCAAACAGCTTATCCCCTCCTTTTCTCCGCATGAAACGAATAGATACTCTAGTGTTAATGTCACGGACTCTATCACACACACTCTGTAAATTTAATTCCATTCTCATTATTTCAATCATTGCATTTCTTTGACATCCAAGAATAATCCTCATAGCCTCGTTCTGTATCAGCTCTATTTTTTTGAGTCTGCCTTGGCCTGTGTAAGACAAAACGGGTGCTGCGTAGTCTATCAGGGACCGAACAGTGCTTATGTATAACATCCGCAAGATAGGTACCCCAACACCTTTACCAGAAAAAGCCAGTGCTTTTAGAGGATGCAGACGGGCTTTACATAAGGTGCTGATATGATTTATTTCAGCATTTTTACTCTCACATGTGTATCCAACATACATGCCCAGATACTTGTACTTCTGAACACGGCTCAGTTCCACACCATTTAGAGTAAGTCTTATATTTCTTCGTTTCCTATACTCATATTTGGTTTTATCTGCATTTATAACTAAGCCTAACTTGTGACAGGTTGTACCAAGTATGTTAAGAGCAGTTTGAATTTTGTTCCCAGAAGTGCCTTGTATAAGAATGTCATCAGCATATATGATCGTCGTGACCCCTGGAGGATACATCTCTGATGCTAATCTGTTCATTAATACATTGAATAAGGTGGGACTTAATACTCCCCCTTGTGGGGTACCTAACTGAAACATCCGTTCCTCAGACATGTATCCCTGGTAATACACCTGACCTTTTCTGCCTTGTAGATAATCCCTTATCCAGTGTAGCAATCTCCTGTTATTCCCAGATTGGCTAATTCGTATAAGATTACTTCCCCATTGGCTTTATCAAATGCTCCTTGCAGATCAACAAAAACTCTACAATTGTCATCCACATTAGACAAACACTTTAAGAGACAATCTGCAGTACTTTTGCCTTTGATAAAACCAAAGAGATTACTGGACATGTTATCACCTACAAGGTAGAGTAGCCTATTTAACAAAATCCTTTCCATCATTTTACAAAAGCAGGATATTAAGGAGACAGGTCTGTAGCCTCCGTTTGACTTAGGGATAGGAATGATGACAGCCTCTTTCCATTTTCTTGGTAACTTTCCCTCTCTATAACTCATATTAAACAAATCAAGTAAGGGACTAGGTTTCATACCGGCTAAATAATTAAGAATGTCATACGTTACTCCATCTTTCCAGGAGCAGTAGAGCTGCCACTTTTTATAGCATCCAGTAGCTCATCGTGAGTTATCTCAGTGCATGTTACAGATCTTGTATTTAAAGCACATAAAGTTACTCCATTTCTAATATTTTCCCATGACTCAATGGTGACTCTCGTGTCTGCAGGTAAGGACTCCATACCAGCAGCACTAGCCCATTTATCTACTAACTCATTAGCAACCTTCCCTGGATCTGAGTGAGCAATGAATTTGGGCTTATAACCCCTGATTTTATTTACTGCTCTCCATATGTCTTTAAGGTTCTTAGTATTACCAATGGACTGCGCAAAGTCTTGCCAGTATCTGTCCCGCGCCTCCTTCCTCACCTGACTGCATTCCCTAGCCACTTCCAACATTGTATTTTTCTCTTCATCCCTCATTCCATTTTTTAACCATTCTTTATGTGCACTCCGTAGCATTCTCTCCCACCCCTTAACTTGCTGATCATTGGAATATTTAAATTTCTTAGGTCCATGCGTCTTGCTTCCCCTGCCCCCGTTATTTTCCCTCTGTACTAATTTCTCTATGTTCTCGACCATGTCCTCGTAAAAACTATCAGCACAGAGCGGCGTGTATTGTTGATACCAATCTCCCATATTTGAATAAAATAATTTTTCATATCTTTATTAATATTTAGCCTTTTCCTTTGAAAGTGGACTTGTTTTTTCCCCAGTGGTAATTCAACGTTCAAAGCAAAGTGGTCACTAAGTAGTTCCCGAACAACCCGAGCCTCCCCCATAATCCCCTGAGAGTTTAAAAGGCAGGCATAGTCAAGCCGTCCTCCCCTGATGTGAGTTGGTTCATCGTTTCCCAAGAGACAGGTATCTGGATGATCTTGTAGAAACTGTAACCACTTGACCCCATTAGCATTAATACTACCCACTGTCCCAAGGCTTGTGTGCCGAGCATTAAGGTCCCCAATGACCAGTGAAGGATTAGTATAAAGGCAGTCAGGTAGATAGTTAGCGTCGAAGCAGTTCCTGGAAACATACAAATTAACTACAATAAATTCCCCTTCCCTTAATGATAATTTAACACAGACACTCTCTATACCTTGCGTTTTTGACGGCGGTTCTACTAACTCTGCTGGTATGGAGTTCTTAACATAAATCGACGTGCCTCTGATGTTATTTGCGGCGAAGAGGTGAAACCCTTTATAGCCATTTAATTTCAATAAGCCTTCATTCCTATCCCCTGTCTCCTGAAGAGCTACAACATCAATATCATTTCCCATCACATAACAATGAACATCTGTAACCCTGTTTCTTAAACCATTAACATTCCATGACAACACTTTCAGTCTAGGGTGATCCATTATTAAACAATTCACTGTCTAAGTCATCCCCAATAAGTTCACTAAATGATAGCCATACCTTGTATAATATCTCCCATCTCCTCCCAAGCTCACCAGTAAAAGCAACATTGCGGTTCTCAAGAGATTTTTTCAGTCCTGTGACGTCCATTATTGGCCCAAATGATTCCTTCATTTTATGTGTAATTATAGGGTTCTTCCTTTCACAACGACTATCATCATTCACACACACTTCACTTTCCTTCATTTCATCACTCAATATTTCATTATTGCCCTCAACCACTATGTCCTGACTTTCCTTCACTGTTTTGTGATTTTCCTTGACCTCCTGAACGTTTAATTTCGCCTCGATGGACTCGATTCTCTGCCCAAGATTTCGGAGGAACTCACCAACTTTTCTTAGTTCAGCCCACACCTCCTTGACCATATCATTATGGCCCTCTTTCTGAGCCCCAGTAACCACTTCACTCACCGTTACACCGTCACCGCCGGAGTCCTGAGTGTTGGCGTGGCTGCTTGTTGCTTGAGCCTGTCGAAGTAAAGGTGACTCCTTTACCCATGCATTCGTCCGGTTCACTGGCGCTGTTTGGGGCAGACTGTTTTGCTGTGCTCCCGGTGTCTGGGTAAGAGCTCTTGCTTGCTCTGAAACATTCACCGGCCGGGGAACATCCATACTCGGCCTCTTGCTACACACAGCCGAGCTCGCGTTGTGAACACCTCCACAGTTGCAGCATCTGGGAACTATTTTCTCACCCAGATTAAGTCTGCTTCTACACAGATTAGAGAGGTGAGACTTTCCGCAGAATCGACATCGTGGATCATGTTGACATCTCCAGGATTTGTGCCCCCATCTGCAGCATTTCAGGCATATTACGGGCTCTTCTACATACTTTGCTACATGCCTGTAGCCAGCCCCAGTGATGAACACTCTCTCGGGAACTTCACCTCTCACTAGAGCCACCACCTGATTCCTAGCTTCACCTTTAATAAGGTGACGCTTGGCCGACACAAATCGTTGGTCGTCGAGGATGAATGCGGGGTCTAAAATCTGAGGGTATTTATATATAATTACCTTCGTCAGCTTCTCGTTCCCCTCCGGTATTTCCATCACAATTCCATCATATCCGTGCTGGGTAAGATACTCCACTGCCTCCATAGAACCTACCGTTAAGTAAGGTCTGTTTACACCTTCCTTCAGCAGGGGCTCGAACTTGCGGTGTTCTCTTCCAAGTCTGACTGTCCACAGCAGCTTCTGATGATAGGCCAGCTTGCATGAGGCAGGGAAGAGAAGCCTCCATCTCCGCTGACCCTCACCTTCCTGACCTCGTTCCCTCCGTTCGTCGACATCAGTCTCGGCGACGTTCTTCATTCTCTTGTCGTTTCCGTTAAGCGTACCATTACAGTCTACACTACGACTTGCATCCTTTCTTCTCCGTTTCTTCTGATTCCTTGTTAGCACGTCTTGATACTCGCCCTCCTCTTCTGACTGGCTGCTTTCGGAGTCCATGGTATTGCTATGGGAAGTAGCCAGTTCCTCTGGTGACTGAGTCTCCATCTCAGTACCCAGCATGGGGGGAGGGGGGGAAGGCGATTGTACTAGTCAGTCTCCTTATGTGTAGACTGAGCTAAACACCATACCAACTTCACCCCTAGGCGGGTGAAGTTGAAGTTAGCAACATGTATTCATGTCCCAAGCCTCAGACCCACCATATCATAGTTAACATCCGCATTGTTGCACCAGTCCACACCGACTATGTGTAAAGTTAATGCCGTAATTAATAATGAGAGGGTAGATGGTTCCAAGGTTTGTTACAGCCGGGGGGAAGGGTTGTGGAGATAAGCTCCCACAGCCTGTAAAGTGCCCCTGATGGCGTGCGTCTCAAATAGCCTCTGACAACCAAGTCCAGCTCCTTGCCTGCACGTGTGGCTTAGCCTCTAGGCCTGGCGGAACTGCTTCTACCAACAGGAGAAGGGGCGAAGGCGGGTCTCTGGCGCCTTAAAACCAGTTGCTTCGGGCAGATGGGACTCGTTAGCCTGGAAAGGCAGCCCATCTAGGGGAAGGAAAACCCCGAATTCAAACCTCTGCTGTCTTGTGGCTAAACCCACTCATGGGAAAGACTTCGGGAGTCAACCCTGAGGAAAAATCCGGAGTCGGAGTCCCTAAGGCAGTTTGCAGCTGTTTACAGCTACATTCTGGCAACTCCTGCGACGACACTGGTGCCAAGCGTATCGGCTCCTGCCCTTCCCTTGGATCACATCGGTGGCGTGGAGAGGGTGGATCTGTTGCATGGGCAACAGCTGATCCTCCATAATTACTGCCCAGGCCTGTGCCCTGGAGAGGACACTCCAGCATCGCCTTGGCGATGGCTCAACACGGGAAGCGACAGTTACCGGTGATAAGTCTACCACTCAATTGGCGTAGAGTAAGGCGCCAGGGGTTGCTTCCGTCGGTGGGAGAAATCATCCGATTTCATAGGACAGCTACCGCCCGCCTCAAGCTGGGCAGCCCCCAGCCAATAAGGTGCTGTCCCGCCACGGTCCGCCTGCTCCACTGGGTGCGTGGGGCTTAGGCCACAATCCAATAAGCGGATCGTCAACTCATGCACCAGGCAAAAGAAAACAAACACAGAGCCACCCAGCTCTCAAACTGGGCACATGGAATGTAAGGACCATGACACCGGGTCTCTCGGAAGATCTACTGGAAGTGAACGACGCCCGCAAGACAGCTGTGATCAACAATGAACTGCGCAGACTCCAGATGGACATAGTCGCCCTGCAGGAGACACGTCTGCCGGCAACTGGCAGCATACGGGAGAAGGACTTTACCTTCTACTGGCAGGGCAAACCACAAGAAGAGGTAAGGGAGCATGGCGTTGGTTTTGCCATCAGGAACAGGTTGTTAGGGTCCATAGTACCGCCTATGGAGGGGTCTTCAAGGATCATCAAACTTCAGCTTCATACAGCAGTAGGAATGGTCAGCCTCATCAATGCCTATGCACCAACATTGACCTCCTCTACCGAAGCGAAGGACAAGTTCTATGATGACCTCGGCCTAGCTCTCAGAGACATACCTCACCAAGAGCCAGTCTTCCTCCTGGGAGACTTTAATGCAAGAGTTGGTTCTGACCACAGCTCTTGGCCTTCCTGCCTGGGCCAGTTTGGATTTGGGAAGATGAATGAGAGTGGGCAGCGCCTCCTGGAGTTCTGCTGCCGTCATGATCTCTGCATCACCAATTCCTTCTTCGACACCAAGCCCCAGCATAAGGTTTCCTGGAGACATCCCAGGTCTAAGCATTGGCACCAACTCGACCTGGTGCTTACGGGGCGTAACAATCTGAGAAATGTCAAACTGACCCGCAGCTTCCAGAGCGCAGATTGCGACACCGACCACTCTCTCGTCGTTTGCAGAGTAAAGTTCCAGCCCCGGAAAATCCACAGAGCAAAGAAGGAGGGAAGACCACGCATTAACGTAAACAAGACCCGTGACCTTCACAAGGTGGAGGAATTCACTGCAGCGCTGGTAAATGCCCTTCCTGTACCACCCTGCGATAGCGCAAGTGAGAGGTGGTTACATCTCAGGGGCACTATTTTCAACACTGCCATGTCCACCTTCGGTAAGAGACAGAACAAGTCAGCAGACTGGTTCGAGGCCAGTGCAGAGGAACTGTTACCCCTCATAGAGGAAAAGAGACGAGCTCTCTCATCCTACAAGAACCTGCCCTCAAGAAGGAACCTACAGACCCTCCGTATTGCCCGCAGTAGAGTTCAACAAACTGCGAGGCGTTGTGCTAACGATTACTGGCTTCGACTCTGTTCCAGCATCCAGACTGCAGCCACTGTCGGCAACATAAGAGGCATGTACGAAGGAATCAAACAGGCAACAGGCCCTACACAAAACCGGACGGCTCCTCTAAAGTCTGCCACTGGAGAGATCATTAAAGACCGTGATCAACAGATGAATCGCTGGGTGGAACATTACTCCGAACTCTACTCCAGAGAGAACTTGGTCAGCGTAGAGGCTTTGGATGCAATTGAATGCCTGCCCATCATGGAAGAACTTGATCTTGAACCAACTGTGGAAGAAGTTGAGAAAGCGCTGGATTCACTTTCCTCAGGGAAGGCCCCAGGAGATGACGGGATTCCGCCTGAAGTTCTCAAGTGCGCTCGTGGAACACTTAAATTTGAGCTTCATGAACTTCTGTGCCAATGCTGGAGGGAGGGCTCGGTGCCACAAGACATGAGAGATGCAAACATCATCACTCTCTACAAAAATAAAGGTGACAGAAGCGATGTAAACAACTATCGCGGCATCTCCCTCCTCAGCGTCGTTGGCAAACTATTCGCTAGGGTCGTTTTGGTCAGGCTTCAGATTCTTGCCGAAAGAGTGTACCCTGAGTCACAGTGTGGTTTCCGAGCAGAGAGGTCGACCACTGACATGGTGTTCTCCCTGAGACAGCTTCAAGAAAAGTGCAGGGAGCAGAGAAAAGCCTTGTACATTGCCTTCATTGACCTTACAAAGGCCTTCGACCTCGTGAGTAGGGACGGACTCTTCAAGATCTTGGCCAAAATTGGCTGTCCACCCATCCTACTCAGCATGATACAATCGTTCCACAAGGACATGAAGGGGACAGTCGTGTACGAGGCTCAACTTCTGAACCATTCAACATTAACAGTGGTGTTAAACAGGGGTGTGTTCTTGCTCCAACCCTGTTCGGCATCTTCTTCGCGATCCTCGTCAAGCATGCTTTTGGAACAACGACAGAAGGCATCTATCTCCGTACAAGATCTGATGGAAAGCTGTATAATCTATCCAGACTCCGAGCAAAGACAAAAGTACAAATGCGAATCCTCAGGGAGTTCCTCTTCGCCGACGACGCAGCGATCACCACACACACAGCAGAAGGCCTGCAGCAGCTACTCAACCGCTTTGCCGCAGCCTGTTCTGCATTCGGCCTGACAATCAGCCTGAAGAAGACACAGGTGATGGGACAAGATGTCAATGAGCTACCCTGTATAAATATAGCAGACTATGCGCTGGAGGCAGTTCACGAGTTTGTGTACCTGGGCTCCACAATCTCAGACACCCTTTCCCTGGACACTGAGCTCAACAGGCGTATCGGGAAGGCCGCAACAACACTGGCCAGGCTCACAAAGCGCGTTTGGGAAAATGCCAAACTGACAGTGCACACCAAGGCACAAGTCTACATGGCATGTGTGGTGAGTACACTTCTCTACGGCTCGGAATCCTGGACCCTGCGCTCTCGCCAGGAGAGACGGCTTAATACCTTTCACATGCGGAACCTGAGACGCATCCTTGACATCACGTGGAAAGACCACGTCACCAACAACACTGTACTCGAGAGAACAGGAGTCCCTTCAATGTTCACTCTCTTGAAACAGAGACGCATGCGATGGCTGGGACATGTCTCACGCATGGTCGATGGCCGCATACCGAAGGACCTCTTGTATGGAGAACTGGCATCAGGAAGGAGACCTACCGGAAGACCTCAGCTGCGTTTCAAAGATGCCTGCAAACGCGACCTCAAGCAGATGAACATCGACATCAACACTTGGGAGGCAGCAGCTGCGGACAGATCTGCCTGGAGATATAAAGTGCAGAAGGGACTCCAGCAATTCGAGGATGAACTGAAGAGGCAGGCGGAGGAAAATAGACTTCAGAGGAGGTCTCGACCACTGTCAGACGCACCCGCTTCGGCGTTTATCTGCGCTCGCTGCAGTCGAGACTGTCATTCTCGGGTTGGCCTTCACAGCCACAGCAGGCGCTGCATCCAACTCGACTACAACAACTAGACACCCAGGGCACAACTCCATAACCCTACGGGATTGACGGATGCCTACTACTACTATATATATATATATATATATATATATATATATATATATATATATTATATATATATATATATATATATATATATATATATTGTGTACTCACTTGAACGAACTATATGAGGCGAAGTCGATTCGTTCCATTGCGGAATTCGTTCCATCCATCCAGCCCCAACAAGCCTTCTTCCAACAAAATACAACAACACTAATACATGGTGGGGAGGGGATGGTGCCAGAACTCTGGTGTCAATGGGAGGCGATGGTGACTTCTGACACCATCCCCGACCACCAGATTTCTCTGACACCATCCGCCACCACCAGACATCTCTGACACCATCCCCCACCACTGACACCACCAGACTTCTGAAGAAAGTCTCACTATCCTACAATAAAACTGCAATGGAGTTCGCGGTAGACTTAATGACATCATACAATACGTTCGTGAACACCAAACTGACGTCATAATGCTACAGGAGGCACTGGTAGCTAGTATGTCAGCTACAACATACCTGCACGTACAGATTTTTTTTTTTTTTTTTTTGAGATATATACAAGAGTTGTTACATTCTTGTACAGCCACTAGTACGCGTAGCATTTCGGGCAGGTCCCTGGAATACGATCCCCGCCGCGAAGAATCGTTTTTT
Organism: Procambarus virginalis; assembly: GCA_020271785.1. Taxonomy (NCBI): domain Eukaryota; kingdom Metazoa; phylum Arthropoda; class Malacostraca; order Decapoda; family Cambaridae; genus Procambarus; species Procambarus virginalis. The sequence goes on from WNGS01032153.1 coordinate 10,455, forward strand.
CATCCAAGTACACATTTTACTGTTGCGTTAAACAGAGGCTACAGTTAAGGATTTGCGCCCAGTAAATCCTCCCCGGCCAGGATACGAACCCATGACATAGCGCTCGCGGAACGCCAGGCGAGTGTCTTACCACTACACCACGGAGACTGTACAGATGATTCATGACCTCCCCATGGGGGATAAGTATGAGTCACTGGGGAGTAACTCTTCACTTAAACAATAACGCCCTACATATAATCAACCTATATGTGCCACAGAAGAAACTTGACCTTGGCACACTGCCTGAATTTATTAACGAAGAACCTACCCTGCTGATCGGCGACCTTAATGCCAAGCACCCACACTTTGGTGCCAACTGTCATCAGCCCAATGTTAATGGACGGAAACTATCACTATGTCAGGGGAAGTGAAAACCTTAGAGTACTGGGTGATGAACAGCCAACTCACCTCCGAAGAGGAAGATTAGACTATGCTCTCCTGCTGAATGCACAGGACACAGATACCAATACCACACATTGTGCACAGTTTATGTAGTGACCACTGGGCACTGATTACCACCGTCGACATGAGCAAGAGAAGGTTAAAGACAAATATAAGAAAAAGGTTATCACTCGGACCAGATATGAGGCCGCACTTCATAAACAAGATGAGTGACTGGTTCACGGAATACCAAATCCCAGAAGACGTTGATACATTTGTTGATGACCATAATCACCAAATTGAGCTGTGTCAAAGTTCTGCGCCGTACGACTGGGCGCAGTATCCCTCAGAAGAAGAAATTAAATGATATGAGAACGACTACTTAAAGATGCTCAATGCAAATGTAAGGAGCATAGCATATGTAAGATAGTATGAGTAGAGAGTACCGGAGACATCCCACTGAAAGTTACCAAGAGCTGTTAAACTGTGTGTCAAGTTGCCAGGGAAGAGAAGATTAAAGAGCGGGAAAGACAATAGCTGAATTCACTAGCTCTATTGGAAGAGAAACATCTGCAAAACAAGTGTGGGCAAAATTCAGATAGCTAAGGGGGGCAGAGCCCGGCCTGCGGCTCACAAAGACCCCCAGGGTAAGCTGAAGAACTAATTCACAAGTGGAATGATACAGCTTCCTCCTCCTCCTCCCTCCCTCCAGAAGTATGCAGGGAACAGCTCCTGCGGCATAATGACAGAGGAATAAGGATAACAAGATCACTGTCTAGTTAGGAGGAAGAGGATGATGCAGCATCATCCTCTTCTCCTCCTCCTTCCTCTTTGCAGAAGTAAGCAGGGAACAGCTCCTCTGATTTAATGATAGAAGGATTAGAATAACAAGAGCACAGTCTAGTGATGACGAGTATGGCAACCAATCACAGCCCAGGAAGTAAAAGGGGCTATGAAAAAGGTAAAAGTACAGCACCTGGTGAAGATGGCGTCACCTACGACATACTCAATGCACTGTGTGGAGTGTCTGGGAATCCACTACTCCAACTGTTTAGCAAATCATTCCTAAGTGGAGAGTTGCCCACACAATGGAACACGCAATAATTTTTCCCATACCGAAACCCAATGACCCTGACATTACAGACCTATCAGTCTCAAGGCATGCACTTGCAAGATGCTTGAAAGGATATCCTTAACCGACTGTTGCACAAAATAGGCAGGTTAGGGGAGGGGGGGTCAATGGACGGAGCACAGCAAATTGTATAGTTAATCAAAAATCAAAATCAAATCAAAATCAAAATTTTTATTCAGGTAAAGTACATACATACAAACATTGATGGATTTGATTGATAGAGCTAGTACATACAAAGCCTAAAGCCACTATTATGCAAAGCGTTTCGGGCAGGAAAAACACTTAGACTAAAACTTAATACTAATTGAGATTAAAATATAAATTGTGTTGAAAAAATAAATATAAGGGGGGGGGGAACATGACAGAAATAGCAAATATACAATTTAGTCAACAAACAGCATTGTTTAAATAGTAAGACATGGGTTGACATTGGGGGTAGGGTAGGATACATGGAGGTAATTAGGTAGGACTTAGTTTTTAATCTTAAGCTGGTTGGAAGAGGTACAGTCTTTAACATGATTGGGAAGGTAATTCCATTCTGGATCCCTTGATTTGTAGAGCATTTCTAGTTTGATTAAGCCGTACTCTTGGAATATCAATTAGGTATTTGTTTCTGTGTGTGTGATGATCATGGGTTCGGTTACAATTTTCCTAGGTAAGATTTTCGCTTCAGGATT
>WNGS01032154.1:23052-34984 GCA_020271785.1 Procambarus virginalis
GTGGTTCTGACGGTACAAGTGGTGGTGACGGTACAAGTGGTGGTGATGGTACACGTGATTGTGACGGGACAAGTAGTGGTGACGATACAAGTGGTTGTGACGGTACAAGTGGTGGTGACGGTAAAAGTGGTGGTGATGGTACACGTGGTGGTGATGGTACAAGTGGTTGTGACGGTACAAGTGGTGGTGACGGTACAAGAGGTGGTGACGATACAAGTGGTTGTGATGGTACAGGTAGTTGTGACGGTACAAGTGGTGGTGATGATACAAGTGGTTGTGATGGTAAAAGTTGAGGTGACGGTACAAGTGGTGATGACGGTACATGTGGTGGTGACGATACAAGTGGTTGTGAGAGTACAAGTGGTTATGACGGTATAAATGGTTCTGACGGTACAAGTAGTGCTGAATTTACAAGTAGTTATGACGGTACAAGTGGTGGTGAGCGTACAAGTGGTTGCGACAGTACAAATGGTTGTGACGGTACAAGTGGTGGTAATGGTACAAGTGGTGATGTGGGTACAAGTGATGGTGACGGTACAAGTGGTGGTAATGTTACAAGTGTATTGACAGAATATATGGTGGTGACGGTATAAGTGGTGGTGATGGTACAAGTGGTGGTGACAGTATAAGTGGTAGTGAAGGTACAAGTGGTGGTGATGGTACAATTGATTGTGACGGTACAAGTTATGGTGTTGGTACTAGTGGTGGTGATGGTACAAGTGGTGGTGACGGTACAAGTGGTAGTGATGGTACAAGCGGTGGTGATGGTACAAGTGACTGTGACGGCACAAGTGGTGGTGATGGTACAAGTGGTGGTGATGGTACATGTGAATGTGATGGTACAAGTGGTGGTGACGGTATAAGTGGCGGTGACGGTACAAGTGGTGGTGACGGTACATGTGGTGGTGACGGTACAAGTGGTTGTGTTGGTACAAGTGATTGTAACAGTACAAGTAGTGCTGACGGAACAAGTGATGGTGACGGTACAAGTGGTGATATTGGTACAATTGGTGGAGACGGTACAAGTGGTGGTGACGGTACAAGTGGTGCTGATGGAACAAGTGGTGATTATGGTACATGTGAGTGTGATGGAACAGGTGGTGGTGACGATACAAATGGTGGTGACGGTACAAGTGTTGTGACTGTACAAGCTGTTGTCAATGTACAAGTGGTGGTGATGGTACAATTTGTGGTGATGGCACACGTGATTGTGACGAGACAAGTGGAGGTGACGATACAAGTGGTTCTGACGGTACAAGTGGTGGTGACGGTACAAGTGGTGGTGATGGTACACGTGATTGTGACGGGACAAGTAGTGGTGACGATACAAGTGGTTGTGACGGTACAAGTGGTGGTGACGGTAAAAGTGGTGGTGATGGTACACGTGGTGGTGATGGTACAAGTGGTTGTGACGGTACAAGTGGTGGTGACGGTACAAGAGGTGGTGACGATACAAGTGGTTGTGATGGTACAGGTAGTTGTGACGGTACAAGTGGTGGTGATGATACAAGTGGTTGTGATGGTAAAAGTTGAGGTGACGGTACAAGTGGTGATGACGGTACATGTGGTGGTGACGATACAAGTGGTTGTGAGAGTACAAGTGGTTATGACGGTATAAATGGTTCTGACGGTACAAGTAGTGCTGAATTTACAAGTAGTTATGACGGTACAAGTGGTGGTGAGCGTACAAGTGGTTGCGACAGTACAAATGGTTGTGACGGTACAAGTGGTGGTAATGGTACAAGTGGTGATGTGGGTACAAGTGGTGGTGACGGTACAAGTGGTGGTAATGTTACTAGTGTATTGACAGAATATATGGTGGTGACGGTATAAGTGGTGGTGATGGTACAAGTGGTGGTGACAGTATAAGTGGTAGTGAAGGTACAAGTGGTGGTGATGGTACAAGTGATTGTGACGTTACAAGTTATGGTGTTAGTACTAGTGGTGGTGATGGTACAAGTGATGGTGACGGTACAAGTGGTAGTGATGGTACAAGCGGTGGTGATGGTACAAGTGACTGTGACGGCACAAGTGGTGGTGACGGAACAATTGGTGGTGACGGTACAAGTGGTGGTGACGGTACAAGTGGTGGTGATGGGACAAGTGGTGGTGATGGTACAAATGATTGTGACGGAACAAGTAATTCTGACGGTACAAGTATAGGTAACTGTACAAGTGGTGGTGAGGGTACAGTTGGTGGTGACGGTACAATTGGTGGTGACGGTATATGTGGTGGTGATGGTACAAGTGGTAGTGACGGTACAAGTAGTTCTGACGGTACAAGTAGAGGTGACTGTACTAGTGGTGGTGAGGGTACAAGTCGTGGTGACGGTACAAGTGTTGGTGACGGTAAAAGTGGTTGTGATGGTACAAGTGGTGGTGAAAGTACAAGTGGTGGTGATGGTACAAATGGTGGTGAAGGTACAAATGGTGGTGATGGTACATGCGATTGTGATGGTACAAGTGGTGGTGACGGTATAAGTGGTGGTGACGGTACAAGTGGTGGTGACGGTACATGTGGTGGTGACGGTACAAGTGGGTGTGTTGGTACAAGTGATTGTGACAGTACAAGTAGTGCTGACTGAACAAGTGATGGTAACGGTACAAGTGGTGGTGATGGTACAATTGGTGGAGACGGTACAAGTGGTGGTGACGGTACAAGTGGTGGTGATGGAACAAGTGGTTGTGATGGTACATGTGATTGTGATGGAACAAGTGGTGGTGACGATACAAATGGTGGTGACGGTACAAGTGTTGTGATTTTACAAGCTGTTGTCATGGTACAAGTGGTGGTGATGGTACAATTGTGGTGAAGGTACACGTGATTGTGACGAGACAAGTGGTGGTGACGATACAAGTGGTTTTGACGGTACAAGTGGTGGTGATGGGACAAGTAGTGGTGATGGTACAAATGATTTTGACGGAACAAGTAATTCTGACGGTACAAGTAGAGGTAACTGTATAAGTGGTGGTGAGGGTACAATTGGTGGTGACGGTACAATTGGTGGTGACGGTATATGTGGTGGTGATGGTACAAGTGGTAGTGACGGTACAAGTAGTTCTGACGGTACAAGTAGAGGTGACTGTACTAGTGGTGGTGAGGGTACAAGTCGTGGTGACGGTACAAGTGTTGGTGACGGTAAAAGTGGTTGGGATGGTACAAGTGGTGGTGAAAGTACAAGTGGTGGTGATGGTACAAATGGTGGTGAAGGTACAAGTGGTGGTGATGATACAGGTGGTGGTGACGGTACAAGTGGTGGTGACGGTACAAGTGGTGGTGATGGTACAAGTGGTGGTGATGGTACATGTGAATGTGATGGTACAAGTGTTGGTGACCGTATAAGTGGCGGTGACGGTACAAGTGGTGGTGACGGTACATGTGGTGGTGACGGTACAAGTTGTTGTGTTGGTACAAGTGATTGTAACAGTACAAGTAGTGCTGACGGAACAAGTGATTGTGACGGTACAAGTGGTGGTATTGGTAAATTGGTGGAGACGGTACAAGTGGTGGTGACGGTACAAGTGGTGGTGATGGAACAAGTGGTGATGATGGTACATGTGATTGTGATGGAACAGGTGGTGGTGACGATACAAATGGTGGTGACGGTACAAGTGTTGTGATTGTACAAGCTGTTGTCATGGTACAAGTGGTGGTGATGGTACAATTTGTGGTGATGGTACACGTGATTGTGACGAGACAAGTGGAGGTGACGATACAAGTGGTTCTGACGGTACAAGTGGTGGTGACGGTACAAGTGGTGGTGATGGTACACGTGATTGTGACGGGACAAGAAGTGGTGACGATACAAGTGGTTGTGACGGTACAAGTGGTGGTGACGGTAAAAGTGGTGGTGATGGTACACGTTGTGGTGATGGTACAAGTGGTTGTGACGGTACAAGTGTTGGTGAGGGTACAAGTGGTGGTGACGGTACATGTGGTTGCGATAGTACATGTGGTTGTGACGGTACAAGTGGTGGTGACGGTACAAGTGGTGATGACGGTACAAGTGGTGTGACGGTACAAGTGGTGGTGACGGTACAAGTGGTGGTGAGTACAAGTGGTTGCGACAGTACAAATGGTGTGACGGTATAAGTGGTGGTAATGGTACAAGTGGTGATGTGGGTACAAGTGGTGGTGACGGTACAAGTGGTGGTAATGTTACAAGTGTGGTGACAGAATATATTGTGGTGACGGTATAAGTAGTGGTGATGGTACAAATGGTGGTGACAGTATAAGTGGTAGTCAAGGTACAAGTGGTGTGATGGTACAAGTGATTGTGACGGTACAAGTGGTGGTGACGGTACTAGTGGTGGTGANATGGTACAATTTGTGGTGATGGTACACGTGATTGTGACGAGACAAGTGGAGTGACGATACAAGTGGTTTTGACGGTACAAGTGGTGTGACGGTACAATGGTGGTGATGGTACACGTGATTGTGACGGGACAAGTGGTGGTGACGAACAAGTGGTTGTGATGGTACAAGTAGTTGTGACGGTACAAGTGGTGGTGATGATACAAGTGGTTGTGATGGTAAAAGTTGAGGTGACGGTACAAGTGGTGATGACGGTACATGTGGTGTTGACGATACAAGTGGTTGTGAGAGTACAAGTGGTTGTGACGGTATAAATGGTTCTGACGGTACAAGTAGTGCTGACTTTACAAGTAGTTATGACGGTACAAGTGGTGGTGAGCGTACAAGTGGTTGCGACAGTACAAATGGTTGTGACGGTACAAGTGGTGGTAATGGTACAAGTGGTGATGTGGGTACAAGTGGTGGTGACGGTACAAGTGGTGGTAATGTTACAAGTGTATTGACAGAATATATGGTGGTGACGGTATAAGTGGTGGTGATGGTACAAGTGGTGGTGACAGTATAAGTGGTAGTGAAGGTACAAGTGGTGGTGATGGTACAATTGATTGTGACGGTACAAGTTATGGTGTTGGTACTAGTGGTGGTGATGGTACAAGTGGTGGTGACGGTACAAGTGGTAGTGATGGTACAAGCGGTGGTGATGGTACAAGTGACTGTGACGGCACAAGTGGTGGTGATGGTACAAGTGGTGGTGATGGTACATGTGAATGTGATGGTACAAGTGGTGGTGACGGTATAAGTGGCGGTGACGGTACAAGTGGTGGTGACGGTACATGTGGTGGTGACGGTACAAGTGGTTGTGTTGGTACAAGTGATTGTAACAGTACAAGTAGTGCTGACGGAACAAGTGATGGTGACGGTACAAGTGGTGATATTGGTACAATTGGTGGAGACGGTACAAGTGGTGGTGACGGTACAAGTGGTGCTGATGGAACAAGTGGTGATTATGGTACATGTGAGTGTGATGGAACAGGTGGTGGTGACGATACAAATGGTGGTGACGGTACAAGTGTTGTGACTGTACAAGCTGTTGTCAATGTACAAGTGGTGGTGATGGTACAATTTGTGGTGATGGCACACGTGATTGTGACGAGACAAGTGGAGGTGACGATACAAGTGGTTCTGACGGTACAAATGGTGGTGACGGTACAAGTGGTGGTGATGGTACACGTGATTGTGACGGGACAAGTAGTGGTGACGATACAAGTGGTTGTGACGGTACAAGTGGTGGTGACGGTAAAAGTGGTGGTGATGGTACACGTGTGGTGATGGTACAAGTGGTTGTGACGGTACAAGTGGTGGTGACGGTACAAGAGGTGGTGACGATACAAGTGGTTGTGATGGTACAGGTAGTTGTGACGGTACAAGTGGTGGTGATGATACAAGTGGTTGTGATGGTAAAAGTTGAGGTGACGGTACAAGTGGTGATGACGGTACATGTGGTGGTGACGATACAAGTGGTTGTGAGAGTACAAGTGGTTATGACGGTATAAATGGTTCTGACGGTACAAGTAGTGCTGAATTTACAAGTAGTTATGACGGTACAAGTGGTGGTGAGCGTACAAGTGGTTGCGACAGTACAAATGGTTGTGACGGTACAAGTGGTGGTAATGGTACAAGTGGTGATGTGGGTACAAGTGGTGGTGACGGTACAAGTGGTGGTAATGTTACTAGTGTATTGACAGAATATATGGTGGTGACGGTATAAGTGGTGGTGATGGTACAAGTGGTGGTGACAGTATAAGTGGTAGTGAAGGTACAAGTGGTGGTGATGGTACAAGTGATTGTGACGTTACAAGTTATGGTGTTAGTACTAGTGGTGGTGATGGTACAAGTGATGGTGACGGTACAAGTGGTAGTGATGGTACAAGCGGTGGTGATGGTACAAGTGACTGTGACGGCACAAGTGGTGGTGACGGAACAATTGGTGGTGACGGTACAAGTGGTGGTGACGGTACAAGTGGTGGTGATGGGACAAGTGGTGGTGATGGTACAAATGATTGTGACGGAACAAGTAATTCTGACGGTACAAGTATAGGTAACTGTACAAGTGGTGGTGAGGGTACAGTTGGTGGTGACGGTACAATGGTGTTGACGGTATATGTGGTGGTGATGGTACAAGTGGTAGTGACGGTACAAGTAGTTCTGACGGTACAAGTAGAGGTGACTGTACTAGTGGTGGTGAGGGTACAAGTCGTGGTGACGGTACAAGTGTTGGTGACGGTAAAAGTGGTTGTGATGGTACAAGTGGTGGTGAAAGTACAAGTGGTGGTGATGGTACAAATGGTGGTGAAGGTACAAATGGTGGTGATGGTACATGCGATTGTGATGGTACAAGTGGTGGTGACGGTATAAGTGGTGGTGACGGTACAAGTGGTGGTGACGGTACATGTGGTGGTGACGGTACAAGTGGGTGTGTTGGTACAAGTGATTGTGACAGTACAAGTAGTGCTGACTGAACAAGTGATGGTAACGGTACAAGTGGTGGTGATGGTACAATTGGTGGAGACGGTACAAGTGGTGGTGACGGTACAAGTGGTGGTGATGGAACAAGTGGTTGTGATGGTACATGTGATTGTGATGGAACAAGTGGTGGTGACGATACAAATGGTGGTGACGGTACAAGTGTTGTGATTTTACAAGCTGTTGTCATGGTACAAGTGGTGGTGATGGTACAATTTGTGGTGAAGGTACACGTGATTGTGACGAGACAAGTGGTGGTGACGATACAAGTGGTTTTGACGGTACAAGTGGTGGTGATGGGACAAGTAGTGGTGATGGTACAAATGATTTTGACGGAACAAGTAATTCTGACGGTACAAGTAGAGGTAACTGTATAAGTGGTGGTGAGGGTACAATTGGTGGTGACGGTACAATTGTGGTGACGGTATATGTGGTGGTGATGGTACAAGTGGTAGTGACGGTACAAGTAGTTCTGACGGTACAAGTAGAGGTGACTGTACTAGTGGTGGTGAGGGTACAAGTCGTGGTGACGGTACAAGTGTTGGTGACGGTAAAAGTGGTTGGGATGGTACAAGTGGTGGTGAAAGTACAAGTGGTGGTGATGGTACAAATGGTGGTGAAGGTACAAGTGGTGGTGATGATACAGGTGGTGGTGACGGTACAAGTGGTGGTGACGGTACAAGTGGTGGTGATGGTACAAGTGGTGGTGATGGTACATGTGAATGTGATGGTACAAGTGTGGTGACCGTATAAGTGGCGGTGACGGTACAAGTGGTGGTGACGGTACATGTGGTGGTGACGGTACAAGTGTTGTGTTGGTACAAGTGATTGTAACAGTACAAGTAGTGCTGACGGAACAAGTGATGGTGACGGTACAAGTGGTGGTATTGGTAAATTGGTGGAGACGGTACAAGTGGTGGTGACGGTACAAGTGGTGGTGATGGAACAAGTGGTGATGATGGTACATGTGATTGTGATGGAACAGGTGGTGGTGACGATACAAATGGTGGTGACGGTACAAGTGTTGTGATTGTACAAGCTGTTTTCATGGTACAAGTGGTGGTGATGGTACAATTTGTGGTGATGGTACACGTGATTGTGACGAGACAAGTGGAGGTGACGATACAAGTGGTTCTGACGGTACAAGTGGTGGTGACGGTACAAGTGGTGGTGATGGTACACGTGATTGTGACGGGACAAGTAGTGGTGACGATACAAGTGGTTGTGACGGTATAAGTGGTGGTGACGGTAAAAGTGGTGGTGATGGTACACGTGGTGGTGATGGTACAAGTGGTTGTGACGGTACAAGTGGTCGTGACGGTACAAGAGGTGGTGACGATACAAGTGGTTGTGATGGTACAAGTAGTTGTGACGGTACAAGTGGTGGTGATGATACAAGTGGTTGTGATGGTAAAAGTTGAGGTGACGGTACAAGTGGTGATGACGGTACATGTGGTGGTGACGATACAAGTGGTTGTGAGAGTACAAGTGGTTGTGACGGTATAAATGGTTCTGACGGTACAAGTAGTGCTGACTTTACAAGTAGTTATGACGGTACAAGTGGTGGTGAGCGTACAAGTGGTTGCGACAGTACAAATGGTTGTGACGGTACAAGTGGTGGTAATGGTACAAGTGGTGATGTGGGTACAAGTGGTGGTGACGGTATATGTGGTGGTGATGGTACAAGTGGTGGTAATGTTACAAGTGTTATTGACAGAATATATGGTGGTGACGGTATAAGTGGTGGTGATGGTACAAGTGGTGGTGACAGTATAAGTGGTAGTGAAGGTACAAGTGGTGGTGATGGTACAAGTGATTGTGACGTTACAAGTTATGGTGTTGGTACTAGTGGTGGTGATGGTACAAGTGGTGGTGACGGTACAAGTGGTAGTCATGGTACAAGCGGTGGTGATGGTACAAGTGACTGTGACGGCACAAGTGGTGTGACGGAACAATTGGTGGTGACGGTACAATTGGTGGTGACGGTACAAGTGGTGGTGATGGGACAAGTGGTGGTGATGGTACAAATGATTGTGACGGAACAAGTAATTCTGACGGTACAAGTAGAGGTAACTGTACAAGTGGTGGTGAGGGTACAATTGGTGGTGACGGTACAATTGGTGGTGACGGTATATGTGGTGGTGATGGTACAAGTGGTAGTGACGGTACAAGTAGTTCTGACGGTACAAGTAGAGGTGACTGTACTAGTGGTGGTGAGGGTACAAGTCGTGGTGACGGTATAGTGTTGGTGACGGTAAAAGTGGTTGTGATGGTACAAGTGGTGGTGAAAGTACAAGTGGTGGTGATGGTACAAATGGTGGTGAAGGTACAAGTGGTGGTGATGGTACAGTGGTGGTGACGGTACAAGTGGTGGTGACGGTACAAGTGGTGGTGATGGTACATGTGATTGTGATGGTACAAGTGGTGTGACGGTATAAGTGGTGGTGACGGTACAAGTGGTGGTGACGTACATGTGGTGGTGACGGTACAAGTGGTTGTGTTGGTACAAGTGATTGTGACAGTACAAGTAGTGCTGACTGAACAAGTGATGGTGACGGTACAAGTGGTGGTGATGGTACAATTGGTGGAGACGGTACAAGTGGTGGTGACGGTACAAGTGGTGGTGATGGAACAAGTGGTGGTGATGGTACATGTGATTGTGATGGAACAAGTGGTGGTGACGATACAAATGGTGGTGACGGTACAAGTGTTGTGATTGTACAAGCTGTTGTCATGGTACAAGTGGTGGTGATGGTACAATTTGTGGTGATGGTAAACGTGATTGTGACGAGACAAGTGGTGGTGACGATACAAGTGGTTTTGACGGTACAAGTGGTGGTGATGGGGACAAGTAGTGGTGATGGTACAAATGATTGTGACGGAACAAGTAATTCTGACGGTACAAGTAGAGGTAACTGTACAAGTGGTGGTGAGGGTACAATTGGTGGTGACGGTACAATGGTGGTGACGGTATATGTGGTGGTGATGGTACAAGTGGTAGTGACGGTACAAGTAGTTTCTGACGGTACAAGTAGAGGTGACTGTACTAGTGGTGGTGAAGGTACAAGTCGTGGTGACGGTACAAGTGTTGGTGACGGTAAAAGTGGTCGTGATGGTACAAGTGGTGGTGAAAGTACAAGTGGTGGTGATGGTACAAATGGTGGTGAAGGTTACAAGTGGTGGTGATAGTACAGGTGGTGGTGACGGTACAAGTGGTGGTGACGGTACAAGTGGTGGTGATGGTACAAGTGGTGGTGATGGTACAAGTGATTGTGATGGTACAAGTGGTGGTGACGTATAAGTGGTGGTGACGGTACAAGTGGTGGTGACAGTACATGTGGTGGTGACGGTACAAGTGTTGTGTTGGTACAAGTGATTGTAACAGTACAAGTAGTGCTGACGGAACAAGTGATTGTGACGGTACAAGTGGTGGTGATGGTACAATTGGTGGAGACGGTACAAGTGGTGGTGACGGTACAAGTGGTGTGTGATGGAACAAGTGGTGATGATGGTACATGTGATTGTGATGGAACAAGTGGTGGTGACGATACAAATGGTGGTGACGGTACAAGTGTTGTGATTGTACAAGCTGTTGTCATGGTACAAGTGGTGGTGATGGTACAATTTGTGGTGATGGTACACGTGATTGTGACGAGACAAGTGGAGGTGACGATACAAGTGGTTCTGACGGTACAAGTGGTGGTGACGGTACAAGTGGTGTGATGGTTCACGTTATTGTGACGGGACAAGAAGTGGTGACGATACAAGTGGTTGTGACGGTACAAGTGGTGGTGACGGTAAAAGTGGTGGTGATGGTACACGTTGTGGTGATGGTACAAGTGGTTGTGACGGTACAAGTGTTGGTGAGGGTACAAGTGGTGGTGACGGTACATGTGGTTGCGATAGTACATGTGGTTGTGACGGTACAAGTGGTGGTGACGGTACAAGTGGTGATGACGGTACAAGTGGTGGTGACTGTACAAGTGGTGGTGACGGTACAAGTGGTGGTGAGTGTACAAGTGGTTGCGACAGTACAAATGGTTGTGACGGTATAAGTGGTGGTAATGGTACAAGTGGTGATGTGGGTACAAGTGGTGGTGACGGTACAAGTGGTGGTAATGTTACAAGTGTGGTGACAGAATATATTGTGGTGACGGTATAAGTAGTGGTGATGGTACAAATGGTGGTGACAGTATAAGTGGTAGTCAAGGTACAAGTGGTGGTGATGGTACAAGTGATTGTGACGGTACAAGTGGTGGTGAACGGTACTAGTGGTGGTGACGGTACAAGTGGTGGTGATGGTACAATTGGTGGAGGACGGTACAAGTGGTGGTGACGGTAAAAGGGTGGTGATGGAACAAGTGGTGGTGATGGTACATGTGATTGTGATGGAACAAGTGGTGGTGACGATACAAATGGTGGTGACGGTACAAGTGTTGTGATTGTACAAGTGTTGTCATGGTACAAGTGGTGGTAATGGTACAATTTGTGGTGATGGTACACGTGATTGTGACGAGACAAGTGGTGGTGACGATACAAGTGGTTTGACGGTACAAGTGGTGGTGATGGGACAAGTAGTGGTGATGGTACAAATGATTGTGACGGAACAAGTAATTCTGACGGTACAAGTAGAGGTAACTGTACAAGTGGTGGTGAGAGTACAATTGGTGGTGACGGTACAATTGGTGGTGACGGTATATGTGTTGGCGATGGTACAAGTGGTAGTGACGGTACAAGTAGTTCTGACGGTACAAGTAGAGGTGACTGTACTAGTGGTGGTGAGGGTACAAGTCGTGGTGACGGTACAAGTGTTGGTGACGGAAAAAGTGGTTTGATGGTACAAGTGGTGGTGAAGTACAAGTGGTGGTGATGGTACAAATGGCGGTGAGGTACAGTGGTGGTGATGGTACAGGTGGTGTTGACGGTACAAGTGGTGGTGACGGTACAAGTTGGTGGTGATGGTACATGGTAATTGTGATGGTACAAGTGGTGGTGACTATAAGTGGGTGGTGACGGTCAAGTGGTGGTGACGGTACAAGTGTTGGTGACGGGAACAATTGGTGGTGATGGAAACAAGTGGTGGTGATGGTACAT
>WNGS01032154.1:40746-54275 GCA_020271785.1 Procambarus virginalis
GACGGTACAAGAGGTGGTGACGATACAAGTGGTTGTGATGGTACAGTAGTTGTGACGGTACAAGTGGTTGGTGATGATACAAGTGGTTGTGATGGTAAAAGTTGAGGTGACGGTACAAGTGGTGATGACGGTACAGTGGTGGTGACGATACAAGTGGTTGTGAGAGTACAAGTGGTTGTGACGGTATAAATGGTTCTGACGGTACAAGTAGTGCTGACTTTACAAGTAGTTATGACGGTACAAGTGGTGGTGAGCGTACAAGTGGTTGCGCCAGTACAAATGGTTGTGACGGTACAAGTGGTGGTAATGGTACAAGTGGTGATGTGGGTACAAGTGGTGGTGACGGTACAAGTGGTGGTGACAGTACAAGTAGTGGTAATGTTACAAGTGTATTGACAGAATATATGGTGGTGACGGTATAAGTGGTGGTGATGGTAGAAGTGGTGGTGACAGTATAAGTGGTAGTGAAGGTACAAGTGGTGGTGATGGTACAAGTGATTGTGACGTTACAAGTTATGGTGTTGGTACTAGTGGTGGTGATGGTACAAGTGGTGGTGACGGTACAAGTGGTAGTCGTGGTACAAGCGGTGGTGATGGTACAAGTGACTGTGACGGCACAAGTGGTGGTGACGGAACAATTGGTGGTGATGGTACAATTGGTGGTGACGGTACAAGTGGTGGTGATGGGACAAGTGATCGTGATGGTACAAATGATTGTGACGGAACAAGTAATTCTGACGGTACAAGTAGAGGTAACTGTACAAGTGGTGGTGAGGGTACAATTGGTGGTGACGGTACAATTGGTGGTGACGGTATATGTGGTGGTGATGGTACAAGTGGTAGTGACGGTACAAGTAGTTCTGACGGTACAAGTAGAGGTGACTGTACTAGTGGTGGTGAGGGTACAAGTCGTGGTGACAGTTCTAGTGTTGGTGACGGTAAAAGTGGTTGTGATGGTACAAGTGGTGGTGAAAGTACAAGTGGTGGTGATGGTACAAATGGTGGTGAAGGTACAAGTGGTGGTGATGGTACAGGTGGTGGTGACGGTACAAGTGGTGGTGACGGTACAAGTGGTGGTGATGGTACATGTGATTGTGATGGTACAAGTGGTGGTGACGGTATAAGTGGTGGTGACGGTACAAGTGGTGGTGACGGTACATGTGGTGGTGACGGTACAAGTGGTTGTGTTGGTACAAGTGATTGTGACAGTACAAGTAGTGCTGACTGAACAAGTGATGGTGACGGTACAAGTGGTGGTGATGGTACAATTGGTGGAGACGGTACAAGTGGTGGTGACGGTACAAGTGGTGGTGATGGAACAAGTGGTGGTGATGGTACATGTGATTGTGATGAAACAAGTGGTGGTGACGATACAAATGGTGGTGACGGTACAAGTGTTGTGATTGTACAAGCTTTTGTCATGGTACAAGTGGTGGTGATGGTACAATTTGTGGTGATGGTAAACGTGATTGTGACGAGACAAGTGGTGGTGACGATACAAGTGGTTTTGACGGTACAAGTGGTGGTGATGGGGACAAGTAGTGGTGATGGTACAAATGATTGTGACGGAACAAGTAATTCTGACGGTACAAGTAGAGGTAACTGTACAAGTGGTGGTGAGGGTACAATTGGTGGTGACGGTACAATTGGTGGTGACGGTATATGTGGTGGTGATGGTACAAGTGGTAGTGACGGTACAAGTAGTTCTGACGGTACAAGTAGAGGTGACTGTACTAGTGGTGGTGAAGGTACAAGTCGTGGTGACGGTACAAGTGATGGTGACGGTAAAAGTGGTCGTGATGGTACAAGTGGTGGTGAAAGTACAAGTGGTGGTGATGGTACAAATGGTGGTGAAGGTACAAGTGGTGGTGATAGTACAGGTCGTGGTGACGGTACAAGTGGTGGTGAGGGTACAAGTGGTGGTGATGGTACAAGTGGTGGTGATGGTACATGTGATTGTGATGGTACAAGTGGTGGTGACGGTATAAGTGGTGGTGACGGTACAAGTGGTGGTGACGGTACATGTTGTGGTGACGGTACAAGTGGTTGTGTTGGTACAAGTGATTGTAACAGTACAAGTAGTGCTGACGGAACAAGTGATGGTGACGGTACAAGTGGTGGTGATGGTACAATTGGTGGAGACGGTACAAGTGGTGGTGACGGTACAAGTGGTGGTGATGGAACAAGTGGTGATGATGGTACATGTGATTGTGATGGAACAAGTGGTGGTGACGACACAAATGGTGGTGACGGTACAAGTGTTGTGATTGTACAAGCTGTTGTCATGGTACAAGTGGTGGTGATGGTACAATTTGTGGTGATGGTACACGTGATTGTGACGAGACAAGTGGAGGTGACGATACAAGTGGTTCTGACGGTACAAGTGGTGGTGACGGTACAAGTGGTGGTGATGGTTCACGTTATTGTGACGGGACAAGAAGTGGTGACGATACAAGTGGTTGTGACGGTACAAGTGGTGGTGACGGTAAAAGTGGTGGTGATGGTACACGTTGTGGTGATGGTACAAGTGGTTGTGACGGTACAAGTGTTGGTGAGGGTACAAGTGGTGGTGACGGTACATGTGGTTGCGATAGTACATGTGGTTGTGACGGTACAAGTGGTGGTGACGGTACAAGTGGTGATGACGGTACAAGTGGTGGTGACTGTACAAGTGGTGGTGACGGTACAAGTGGTGGTGAGTGTACAAGTGGTTGCGACAGTACAAATGGTTGTGACGGTATAAGTGGTGGTAATGGTACAAGTGGTGATGTGGGTACAAGTGGTGGTGACGGTACAAGTGGTGGTAATGTTACAAGTGTGGTGACAGAATATATTGTGGTGACGGTATAAGTAGTGGTGATGGTACAAATGGTGGTGACAGTATAAGTGGTAGTCAAGGTACAAGTGGTGGTGATGGTACAAGTGATTGTGACGGTACAAGTGGTGGTGACGGTACTAGTGGTGGTGACGGTACAAGTGGTGGTGATGGTACAATTGGTGGAGACGGTACAAGTGGTGGTGACGGTACAAGTGGTGGTGATGGAACAAGTGGTGGTGATGGTACATGTGATTGTGATGGAACAAGTGGTGGTGACGATACAAATGGTGGTGACGGTACAAGTGTTGTGATTGTACAAGCTGTTGTCATGGTACAAGTGGTGGTAATGGTACAATTTGTGGTGATGGTACACGTGATTGTGACGAGACAAGTGGTGGTGACGATACAAGTGGTTTTGACGGTACAAGTGGTGGTGATGGGACAAGTAGTGGTGATGGTACAAATGATTGTGACGGAACAAGTAATTCTGACGGTACAAGTAGAGGTAACTGTACAAGTGGTGGTGAGAGTACAATTGGTGGTGACGGTACAATTGGTGGTGACGGTATATGTGGTGGCGATGGTACAAGTGGTAGTGACGGTACAAGTAGTTCTGACGGTACAAGTAGATGTGACTGTACTAGTGGTGGTGAGGGTACAAGTCGTGGTGACGGTACAAGTGTTGGTGACGGAAAAAGTGGTTGTGATGGTACAAGTGGTGGTGAAAGTACAAGTGGTGGTGATGGTACAAATGGCGGTGAAGGTACAAGTGGTGGTGATGGTACAGGTGGTGTTGACGGTACAAGTGGTGGTGACGGTACAAGTGGTGGTGATGGTACATGTAATTGTGATGGTACAAGTGGTGGTGACGGTATAAGTGGTGGTGACGGTACAAGTGGTGGTGACGGTACATGTGGTGGTGACGGTACAAGTGGTTGTGTTGGTACAAGTGATTGTGACAGTACAAGTAGTGCTGACTGAAAAAGTGATGGTGACGGTACAAGTGGTGGTGATGGAACAATTGGTGGAGACGGTACAAGTGGTGGTGACGGAACAAGTGGTGGTGATGGAACAAGTGGTGGTGATGGTACATGTGATTGTGATGGAACAAGTGGTGGTGACGATACAAATGGTGGTGACGGTACAAGTGTTGTGATTGTACAAGCTGTTGTCATGGTACAAGTGGTGGTAATGGTACAATTTGTGGTGATGGTACACGTAATTGTGACGAGACAAGTGGTGGTGACGATACAAGTGGTTTTGACGGTACAAGTGGTGGTGATGGGACAAGTAGTGGTGATGGTACAAATGATTGTGATGGAACAAGTAATTCTGACGGTACAAGTAGAGGTAACTGTACAAGTGGTGGTGAGGGTACAATTGGTGGTGACGGTACAATTGGTGGTGACGGTATATGTGGTGGTGATGGTACAAGTGGTAGTGACGGTACAAGTAGTTCTGACGGTACAAGTAGAGGTGACTGTACTAGTGGTGGTGAGGGTACAAGTCGTGGTGACGGTACAAGTGGTGGTGATGGAACAAGTGGTGATGATGGTACATGTGATTGTGATGGAACAGGTGGTGGTGACGATAGAAATGGTGGTGACGGTACAAGTGTTGTGATTGTACAAGCTGTTGTCATGGTACATGTGGTGGTGATGGTACAATTTGTGGTGATGGTACACGTGATTGTGACGAGACAAGTGGAGGTGACGATACAAGTGGTTCTGACGGTACAAGTGGTGGTGACGGTACAAGTGGTGGTGATGGTACACGTGATTGTGACGGGACAAGTAGTGGTGACGATACAAGTGGTTGTGATGGTACAAGTAGTTGTGACGGTACAAGTGGTGGTGATGATACAAGTGGTTGTGATGGTAAAAGTTGAGGTGACGGTACAAGTGGTGATGACGGTACATGTGGTGTTGACGATACAAGTGGTTGTGAGAGTACAAGTGGTTGTGACGGTATAAATGGTTCTGACGGTACAAGTAGTGCTGACTTTACAAGTAGTTATGACGGTACAAGTGGTGGTGAGCGTACAAGTGGTTGCGACAGTACAAATGGTTGTGACGGTACAAGTGGTGGTAATGGTACAAGTGGTGATGTGGGTACAAGTGGTGGTGACGGTACAAGTGGTGGTAATGTTACAAGTGTATTGACAGAATATATGGTGGTGACGGTATAAGTGGTGGTGATGGTACAAGTGGTGGTGACAGTATAAGTGGTAGTGAAGGTACAAGTGGTGGTGATGGTACAAGTGATTGTGACGGTACAAGTTATGGTGTTGGTACTAGTGGTGGTGATGGTACAAGTGGTGGTGACGGTACAAGTGGTAGTGATGGTACAAGCGGTGGTGATGGTACAAGTGACTGTGACGGCACAAGTGGTGGTGATGGTACAAGTGGTGGTGATGGTACATGTGAATGTGATGGTACAAGTGGTGGTGACGGTATAAGTGGCGGTGACGGTACAAGTGGTGGTGACGGTACATGTGGTGGTGACGGTACAAGTGGTTGTGTTGGTACAAGTGATTGTAACAGTACAAGTAGTGCTGACGGAACAAGTGATGGTGACGGTACAAGTGGTGATATTGGTACAATTGGTGGAGACGGTACAAGTGGTGGTGACGGTACAAGTGGTGCTGATGGAACAAGTGGTGATTATGGTACATGTGAGTGTGATGGAACAGGTGGTGGTGACGATACAAATGGTGGTGACGGTACAAGTGTTGTGACTGTACAAGCTGTTGTCAATGTACAAGTGGTGGTGATGGTACAATTTGTGGTGATGGCACACGTGATTGTGACGAGACAAGTGGAGGTGACGATACAAGTGGTTCTGACGGTACAAGTGGTGGTGACGGTACAAGTGGTGGTGATGGTACACGTGATTGTGACGGGACAAGTAGTGGTGACGATACAAGTGGTTGTGACGGTACAAGTGGTGGTGACGGTAAAAGTGGTGGTGATGGTACACGTGGTGGTGATGGTACAAGTGGTTGTGATGGTACAAGTGGTAGTGACGGTACAAGTAGTTCTGACGGTACAAGTAGAGGTGACTGTACTAGTAGTGGTGAAGGTACAAGTCGTGGTGACGGTACAAGTGATGGTGACGGTAAAAGTGGTCGTGATGGTACAAGTGGTGGTGAAAGTACAAGTGGTGGTGATGGTACAAATGGTGGTGAAGGTACAAGTGGTGGTGATAGTACAGGTCGTGGTGACGGTACAAGTGGTGGTGAGGGTACAAGTGGTGGTGATGGTACAAGTGGTGGTGATGGTACATGTGATTGTGATGGTACAAGTGGTGGTGACGGTATAAGTGGTGGTGACGGTACAAGTGGTGGTGACGGTACATGTTGTGGTGACGGTACAAGTGGTTGTGTTGGTACAAGTGATTGTAACAGTACAAGTAGTGCTGACGGAACAAGTGATGGTGACGGTACAAGTGGTGGTGATGGTACAATTGGTGGAGACGGTACAAGTGGTGGTGACGGTACAAGTGGTGGTGATGGAACAAGTGGTGATGATGGTACATGTGATTGTGATGGAACAAGTGGTGGTGACGACACAAATGGTGGTGACGGTACAAGTGTTGTGATTGTACAAGCTGTTGTCATGGTACAAGTGGTGGTGATGGTACAATTTGTGGTGATGGTACACGTGATTGTGACGAGACAAGTGGAGGTGACGATACAAGTGGTTCTGACGGTACAATGGTGGTGACGGTACAAGTGGTGGTGATGGTTCACGTTATTGTGACGGGACAAGAAGTGGTGACGATACAAGTGGTGTGACGGTACAAGTGGTGGTGACGGTAAAAGTGGTGGTGATGGTACACGTTGTGGTGATGGTACAAGTGGTTGTGACGGTACAAGTGTGGTGAGGGTACAAGTGGTGGTGACGGTACATGTGGTTGCGATAGTACATGTGGTTGTGACGGTACAAGTGGTGGTGACGGTACAAGTGGTGATGACGGTACAAGTGGTGGTGACTGTACAAGTGGTGGTGACGGTACAAGTGGTGGATGGTACAAGTGATTGTGACGGTANAAAACCTCCTGACTACGCCCCTTAACTGAGACTGCATATTGCTACCCATTGATCCCTTGGCCAGTTCATACTGATTGCAATCTTATTAAAATGTGCCAAAAACCTCAGGATCCTCCTCATTAAACTGGGTAATTCTATATACTTATTCATCCTTATGGGATTATTATCATTATTAATTGAAACATTACTAGTATTTCCATGCCAGCTTCCATACGCTGTGTTTCAAGCCTGAAGTTAGTGTCAGCCATTTGTTGTTGAATCTCTAATTGCCTAGTGTGTTCTTCGGCTTGTTGCTTCTTTGTTGCTTCTAGTTGCAACTCAATTAAAACTCTCTGTTTTGTGCCTCAACCTCTAACGCCTAGTCTCAAGCTCTAATAATTTCTGTTCCTTTTGAGCTTCAATCTCTAATAGTTTCTGTTGCCTTGCAAATTCGTTTTCTTTTTCTTGAGCCTCAAGTTTAGCATACGTTACATGTGCATCTAACTCAAGACGCTTTAAAGCAATTTGCTCACTAGTCTCTTCTCTAACTTCCTCCAGAATTTCTTCTCCTAATCTCCATTCTCAACTAAATGTGTCAATATGACTCTCAGAATTTGTGCCTTAGTCATGTTATTTCTGGCTGTTAATTCCAACTGATTTGCCATTTGTACTAACTCAGACTTTTTTAGGCCCTTAATTCCCTCAAAGTCTGGATGAGCCAACAGCGACGAAACTTTATCCTCCATCGTTAATAACACTTGGCACTTGATTCACAACAATAATTAACACAATGGCACTGCACTACACTTCACTGTAAAATTGTTATAACACTGAAAATTCGCTTGGCCTCACTGCACAAACAAAATTTATAGGATGACTTACCTCAAAATCGTGAAACGTTGTTACTTGACACACAGGAAGGTTTGCTTGGCACATGGAATAGTTATTAGCAGAAACACACAAGACACTGGTACCTAGGAAGGCAAGGTTAGATTAGCACAGTTAAGTTTAAGTGGGAACAATATATCCCGGACAGGCCCCCATAACTCTATGTTACCTATCGTTTGTTACTGCTCGTGATCCTACAACCACATAACTTAAGGGTCTAGGGATTCTACCACTGCAGTCGTCTAAAGCGGGTCACCAGTATACCTCCATAAAAAGTACTGAGCAATAAAAATAATTATTCCGTTAGGACTGAAGAAATATGCATAAGTTTAAATCATTATATATTCAATAATATATACTTACAGATGATCACTATATTTCACTTATTACAACAAACAATATATACTGTCTCTCCCAGAACAAATAACTACTAATGACAAGAAACAAAAACCCAGACTTAACTCCAACAAGATTCTCCTCCGAGTCCTGGCCAGCGACTGACGCTAGTTCCCTCTCTAACCATAAGTCTCTCCCCCCTCCTGCCTCATCCCGGATGCGGGATGAAAAATAAGGACTTTTTAATATTTAAAACTAATTGAACCACCACTGGTTCTCAAAGTATAAGAGAATGCAATTAAAATAAAATAGTTACATTCAAAATATATTAGTCACAGTGCCACCTGCTTAATAACAGTAAATTATGAAAAAAATGAATAGTAAAAGGTGACATCTGGAACTCCCATACTGAACAGGTCCAGCTCTTTCCTTTTTCTCTTTCCCGATCTTTCTTTTATTATATTATATATCATGCCATGGGTCCCAAGAAAGTCAGTAGCAAAGTTCAACCTAATAAAATAGTGAGGATAACAATAGAGGAAAAACATGAGATCATTCATAGGTAATGAATGTGATATCTCACTCCAGACAAGCAAGTAATGAGCCACCACCAGGTCCTAGTGGTATGCCTGCAAAATGAATGAATGAATGAATGAATATGTGTGTGTTGTGTGTGTGTGTGTGGTGTGTGTGTGTGTGTGTGTGTGTGTGTGTCTTTTTTCTCTTTCCCGAAAGAAAATCTCTTTCCCGACTCTAACAGGTATTAGACGTGTACCGCGCTCCTGTCCCCACTGACATTGCCACACCACACGATAAATGACAAAGAATATATATATATATATATATATATATATATATATATATATATATATTATATATATATATATATATATATATATATATATATATATATATACATATACAGTTTAGAACAAAAAGTTTATTAAATTTATTACGTATTCAGCTATGAGTACGTAACAGTTGTGACAGTACAAGTGGTGGTGACGGTACAAGTGGTGTTGAGGGTACAAGTGGTGGTGACTGTACAAGTGGTGGTGACGGTACAAGTGGAGGTGACGGTACAAGTGGTGGTGATAGTACAAGCGGTGGTGATGGTACAAGTGATTGTGACGGTACAAGTGGTGGTGACGGTACAAGTGGTGGTGACGGTACAAGTGGTGGTGACGGTACAAGTGGTGGTGACGGTACAAGTCGTGGTGACGGTACAAGTGGTAGTGATGATACAAGTGATGGTGACGGTACAAGTAGTGCTGACGGAACAAGTGGTGGTGACGGTACAAGTGGTGGTGATGGTACAATTGGTGGAGACGGTACAAGTGGTGGTGACGGTACAAGTGGTGGTGATGGAACAAGTGGTGGTGATTGTACATGTGATTGCGATGGTACAAGTGGTGGTGACGATACAAGTGGTGGTGACGGTACAAGTGTTGTGATTGTACAAGCTGTTGTCATGGTACAAGTGGTGGTGATGGTACAATTTGTGGTGATGGTACACGTGATTGTGACGAGACAAGTGGTGGTGATGATACAAGTGGTTCTGACGGTACAAGTGGTGGTGACGGTAAAAGTGTAGGTGAAGTACAAGTGGTGGTGATGGTACAAGTGTTTGTGACGGTACAAGTGTTGGTGACGGTACAAGTGGTGGTGACGATACAAGTGGTTGTGATGGTACAAGTGGTTGTGACGGTGCAAATGGTTGTGACGGTACAAGTGGTTGTGATGGTACAAGTGGTTGTGACGGTACAAGTGGTGGTGATGATACAAGTGGTTGTGACGGTAAAATTGGAGGTGACGGAACAAGTGGTGATGACGGTACATGTGGTGGTGACGATACAAGTGGTTGTGAGAGTACAAGTGGTTGTGACAGTACAAATGGTTCTGACGGTACAAGTAGTGTTGACTGTACAAGTAGTTGTGACGGCACAAGTGGTGGTGAGCGTACTAGTGGCGGTGAGGGTACAAGTGGTGGTGGCGGTACAAGTGGTGGTGAGAGTACAAGTGGTTGTGACAGTACAAATGGTTGTGACGGTACAAGTGGTGGTGATGGAACAAGTGTGGTGACAGAATATGTGGTGGTGAAGGTACAAGTGGTGGTGATGGTACAAGTGATTGTGACAATACAAGTGGTGGTGATGGTACAAGTGGTGGTGACGGTACACGTGGTGGTAACGGTGTAAGTGGTGGTGATGGTACAAGTGGAGGTGACTGTATAAGTGGTTGTGACAGTGTAAGTAGTATTGATTGTACAAGTGGTTGTGAAGGTACAAGAGGTGGTGACGGTACAAGTGGTTGTGACGGTACAAGTGTTGGTGAAGGTACAAGTGTTGGTGATGGTACAAGTGGTTGTGACGGTACTAGTTGTGGTGACGGTATAACTGGTGGTGATGGTACAAGTGGTGGTGACGGTACAAGTGTTGGTGACGGCACAAGTGGTTGTGATGGTTCAAATGGTGGTGACGGTATAAGTGGTTGCAACAGTACAAGTGATAATAACGGTACAAATGGTAGTGACGGTACAAGTGGTTGTGACGGTACAAGTGTTGGTGACGGTACAAGTGGTTGTGACGTTACAAGTGGTGGTGACGGTACAAGTGGTTGTGATGGTTCAAGTGTTGGTGACGGTACAAGTGTTGGTGACGGTACAAGTGGTTGTGACGGTACTAGTGGTGGTGACGGTACAAGTAGTTGTGACGGTACAAGTGGTTGTGACGGTACAAATGGTGGTGAGTATAAGTGGTTGTAATAGTACAAGTGATAATGACGTACAAGTGGTGGTGACGGTACAAGTGGTGGTGAGGGTACAAGTGGTGGTGATGGTACAAGTGGTGGTGACGGTACAAGTGGTGGTGAGGGTACAAGTTGATGTGACGGTACAAGTGGTTGTGACGGTCCAAATGGTGGTGACGGTGTAAGTGGTGTGATGGTTCAAGTGATAATGATGGTACAAGTAGTGGTGACGGTACAAGTGGTGGTGAGGGTACAAGTGGTTGTGACGGTACAAGTGGTTGTGACGGTACAAGTGTTGGTGAGGGTACAAGTGGTGGTGACGGTACAAGTGGTTGTGATAGTACATGTGGTTGTGACGGTACAAGTGGTGGTGACGGTACAAGTGGTTGTGAAGGTACAAATGGTGGTGACGGTACAAGTGGTGGTGAAGGTACAAGTGGTAGTGAGGGTACAAGAGGTGGTGACGGTACAAGTGGTTGTGACGGTACAAATGGTGGTGACGGTATAAGTGGTGAGGGTACAAGTGGTGGTGACTGTACAAGTGGTGGTGACGGTGCAAGTGGTGGTGACGGTACAAGTGGTGGTGACTGTACACGTGGGGGTGACGGTACAAGTGGTGGTGACGGTACAAGTGGTGATGACGGTACAAGTGGTAGTGATGATACAAGTGATTGTGATGGTACAAGTAGTGCTGACGGAACAAGTGGTGGTGACGGTACAAGTGGTGGTAATGGTACAAATGGTGGACACGGTACAAGTGGTGGTGACAGTACAAGTGCTGGTGATGGTACAAGTGGTGGTGATGATACATGTGATTGTGATGGTACAAGTGGTGGTGACGGTACAAGTGGTGGTGACGGTATAAGTGGTGGTGATAGTACAAGTGGTAGTGACGGTATAAGTGGTGGTGATGGTACAAGTGGTAGTGACGGTACAAGTGGTTGTAACGGTACAAGTGTTGGTGACGGTAAATTGGTTGTGACGTTACAAGAGGTGGTATCGGTACAAGTGCTTGTGACGGTACATGTGGTGGTGACGGTACAAGGGGTTGTGGCGGTACAAGTGGTGGTGACGGTACAAGTGGTTGTGACGGTACAAGTGTTTGTGACGGTACAAGTGTTAGTGACGGTACAAGTGGTGGTGACGGTACTAGTGGTGGTGACGGTATAATTGGTCGTGATGGTACACGTGATTGGGACGGGACAAGTGGTGTTACTGGTACAAGTGGTTGTGACTGTACAAGTTGTTGTGATGGTACAAGTGGTGGTGATGGTACAAGTGGTGGTGATGGTACACGTGATTGGGACGGGATAAGAGGTGGTGAGGGTACAAGTGGTGGTGATGGTACAAGTGGTGGTGACGGTACAAGTGGTGGTGAGGGTACAAGTGGATGTGACTGTACAAGTGGTTGTTACGGTCTAAATGGTGGTGACGGTGTAAGTGGTTGTGATGGTTCAAGTGATAATGATGGTACAAGTAGTGGTGACGGTACAAGTGGTGGTGAGGGTACAAGTGGTTGTGACGGTACAAGTGGTTGTGACGGTACAAGTGTTGGTGAGGGTACAAGTGGTGGTGAAGGTACAAGTGGTTGTGATAGTACATGTGGTTGTGACGGTACAAGTGGTGGTGACGGTACAAGTGGTGGTAACGGTACAAGGTGGTGACTGTACAAGTGGTGGTGACGGTACAAGTGGTGGTGACGGTACAAGTGGTTGTGAATTTACAAATGGTGGTGACGGTACAAGTGGTGGTGACGGTACAAGTGGTGGTGAGGGTACAAGAGTGGTGACGGTACAAGTAGTTGTGACGGTACAAATGGTGGTGACGGTACAAGTGGTGAGGGTACAAGTGGTGGTGACTGTACAAGTGGTGGTGACGGTGCAAGTGGTGGTGACGGTACAAGTGGTGGTGACTGTACACGTGGTGGTGACGGTACAAGTTGTGGTGATGGTACAAGTGGTGATGAAGGTACAAGTGGTAGTGATGATACAAGTGATTGTGACGGTACAACTAGTGCTGACGGAACAAGTGGTGGTGACGGTACAAGTGGTGGTAATGGTACAAATGGTGGAGACGGTACAAGTGGTGGTGACGGTACAAGTGGTGGTGAGGTACATGTGGTGGTGATGGTACATGTGATTGTGATGGTACAAGTGGTGGTGACGGTACAAGTGGTGGTGACGGTATAAGTGGTGGTGATAGTACAAGTGGTAGTGACGGTATAAGTGGTGGTGATAGTAAAGTGGTAGTGACGGTACAAGTGGTTGTAACGGTACAAGTGTTAGTGACGGTAAATTGGTTGTGACGTTACAAGAGGTGGTATCGGTACAAGTGCTTGTGACGGTACATGTGGGTGGTGACGGTACAAGGGGTTGTGGCGGTACAAGTGGTGTGACGGTACAAGTGGTTGTGACGGTACCAAGTGTTTGTGACGGTACAAGTGTTAGTGACGGTACAAGTGGTGGTGACGGTACTAGTGGTGGTGACGGTATAATGGTCGTGATGGTACACGTGATTGGGACGGATAAGGGTGGTGACGATACAAGTGGTTGTGACGGTACAATGTGGTGGTGACGGTACAAGTGGTGGTGATGGTACACGTGGTGGTGATGGTACAAGTGGTTGTGACGGTACAAGTGGTGGACGGTACAAGTGGTGGTGACGATACAAGTGGTTGTGACGGTACAAGTAGTTGTGACGGTACAAGTG
>WNGS01032154.1:111642-134062 GCA_020271785.1 Procambarus virginalis
TTCCCCACAATGCCACAGAGTGCCACACCAGTTCTAAACAATGCCACACAGTGCCACAAAGTGCCTCACAATGCTACACAATTCCACACAGTACCACACAGTGCTTTACATTGCCACACAAGTGACACACAGCGCCTCACAGGTCCTCACAGTGCCAAACAGTGCTACGTATGCCATACAGTGCCTCACCAGTACTTCTCAGTGCCACATAGTGCTCACAATGCCACTAATGTGTCACGCTATGTGCCACATAGTGCCACACACATACCCCACACAGTGACACAGTGCCAACAATGCAACACAGTCCACACAGTGCCCCACAATATGCCACACAGTGCCACACAATGCCACACAGTTTTACACAATGCCACACAGTGCCACTCAGTGGCACACAATGCTAACAATGCCACGCAATGCCACACAGTACCACACAATGCCACACAATGCCACACATGCCACACAATGCCACACAGTGCCACACAATGCCACACAATTGCTACAAGGCCACACAGTGCAACACAGTGCAATACAATGCCACACAGTGCCACACAGTGCCAAACAATGACACCAGTGCTTTTCAATGCCACCAATGCCCACAGTACACGCACAAGCCAAACAGTGCCAAACAATGCCACACAGTGCTACACAATGCACACAATGCCACGCAATGCAACACAGTGCCACACAATGCCACACAGTGCCATACAGTACCACACAATGCCACAAGTATCACGCAATGCCACACAATGCCACACAATGCCACACAGTGCGACACAATGCCACACAGTGCCCCCACATGCCACATAGTGCAGCACACTGCCACACACGTGCCACACATGCCACACAATCCACACAGTGCCACACAGTACCACACAATGCCACACAATGCCACAAAGTGCCACACAATGCCACACAGTCCACACAATGCCACACAGTACCACACAATGCCCACACAGTGTCACACAATCGAACACAGTGCTAAGGACGCCACACAATGCACACAGTGCAACACAGTGCCACACAATGCTCACAGTGCAGCACAATGTAACACAGTGCTACACACTGCCACCACAGTACCACACGATGCCACACAATGCCACACAATGCCACACAGTGCCACACAATGCCACACAGTACCACACAATGTCACACAGTGTTACACAATGCCACACAGTGCAGCATAATGTAACACAGTGCCACACAATGCCACACAGTACCACACAATGCCACACAGTACCACACAATGCCACACAGTATCACACAATGCCACACAGTACCACACAATGCCACACAGTACCACACAGTGCCACACAGTGCCACACAATGCCACACAATGCCACAAAGTGCCACACAGTACCACACATTGCCACACAATGCCACACAATGCCACACACTACCACACAGTGCCACACAATGCCACACAGTGCCACACAGTGCCGACAGTGCCACACAGTGCCACACAGTGCCACTCAGTGGCACACAATGCTAACAGTGCCACACAATGCCATACACTACCACACAATGCCACACAATGCCTCACAGTGCCAAACAATGCCACACAATTGCTACAAGGTGCCACACAGTGCCACACAATGCCACACAGTGCAACACAGTGCAACACAATGCCACACAGTGCCACATAGTGCGGCACACAGTGCCATACAGTGCCACAGAGTGCCACACAATTCCACACAGTGCCATACAGCCACACAATGCCACACAGTACCACACAATGCCACAAAGTGTCACGCAATGCCAAACAATGCCACACAATGCCACACAGTGCGACACAATGCCACACGGTGCAGCACAATGTCACACAGTGCTACACAATGCCACACATACCACACAATGCCACACAGTACCACACAATGCCACACAGTGCCACACAATGCCACACAGTACCACACAATGCCACACAGTACCACACAATGCCACACAGTGTCACACAATCCAACACAGTGCTAAACAATGCACACACATGCCCTACAGTGCAACACAATGCCACACTGTGCCACACAGTACAATACAGTGGCACAGAGTGCCACACAATGCCACACAATGCCACTCAGTGCCACAATGCCACACAGTGCTACACAATGCCACACAGTACCACACAGTGCCACAGTGCTACCAATTCCACACAATGCCACACAGTTGCCACACAATGCAACAGTGTTTTTCAATGCCACACAATGCCACATAGTGCCTCACAATGCCACACAGTGTCACATTGTGCCACATAGTGCCACACAATACCACACAGTGACACAGTGCCAACACATGCCACACAGTGCGACACAATGCCACACAGTGCCCCACAGTGCCCACAATGCCACACAGTGCAGCACAATGCCACACAGTGCTACACAATGCCACACAATACCACACAATGCCACACAGTACCACACAATGCCACACAATGCCACAAAGTGCCACACAATGCCACACAGTACCACACAATGCCACACAGTACCACACAATGCCACACAGTGTCACACAATCGAACACAGTGCTAAGGAACGCCACACAATGCTCACAGTGCAACACAGTGCCACACAATGCCACACAGTGCAGTACAATGTAACACAGTGCTACACACTGCCACACAGTACCACACAATGCCACACAGTACCACACATGCCACACAGTGCCACACTATGCCACACAGTGCCACACAATGCCACACAGCGCAGCACAATGTAAGACCGTGCTACACACTGCCACACAGTACCACACGATGCCACACAATACCACACAATGCCACACAGTGCCACACAATGCCACACAGTACCACACAATGCCACTCAGTGTCACACAATGCCACACAGTGCAGCATAATGTAACACAGTGCCACACAATGCCACACAGTGCCACGCAATGCCACTTAGTGCAAAACAATGCCACACAGTGCCACACAATACCACACAGTGACACAGCGCCACACAATGCCACACAGAATAACACAATGCCACGCAGTGCCACACAGTGCCACGCAATGCCACTCAGTGCAACACAATGCCACACAGTGCCACACAATGCCATACAGTGCCACACAATGCAACACAATGCCACACAATGCCACACAGTTACACACACAGTGCCTCACAGATCCTCACAGTGCCAAACAGTGCCAGACAGTGCCTCACAGTGGCACACAGGGCCACACATTGCTACACAATGCCATACAGTGCCACACAGTGTCACACAGTGCCTCACAGTGAATCACAGTGCCACACAGTGCCACTTAGTTCCTCACAGTGCCACACAGGGCCACATATTGCTACACAATGCCATACAGTGCCACACAGTGCCTCCTAGTACTACGCTGTGCCACATAGTGCCTCAGAATGCCTCACAGTGCCACATAGTGCCTCACAATGTCTCACAATGCTACACAGTGCCACACAGTGTCACACAGTTCCTTACAATGCTACACAGTGCCACACAGTTTCTTACAATGCCACACCGTGCCCTCACAGTGTCACACATTGCCATAAAGTGCCACACAGTGACTCACAGTGCCACACAAAGCCTGACAGTGCCACATAACTCCATATGATGCCACACAGTGCCTCACAGTGCCACCACATTGCCACACGGTGCAACACAGTGCCAACACATTTCCACACAGTGCCTCACAGTGCCACACATGTCCATACAGTGCCACACAGTGCCTCACAGTACTAGGCAGTGTCACATAGTGCCTCACAATGCCACACAGCACCTCACAATGCCTCATAATGCCACACAGTACCAACACAGTGCCTCAAACAGCCAAACAGTTCCTCACAGTGTCATACAATGCCACACATGGCCAGACAGTGCCTCACATGACTACATAGTGTCTCACAGTGCTACACAATGCCACAGAATGTCACACAGTGGCCCCCCACACAGAGGGCCTGGTAGCCTGGTGGATTGCGCGCAGGACTTGTAATTCTGTGGCGCGGGTTCGATTCCCGCACCAGGCAGAATCAAATGGGCAAAGTTTCTTTCACACCTGAATGCCCCTGTTACCTAGCAGTAAATAGGTACCTGTGAGTTAGTCAGCTGTCACGGGCTGCTCCTGGGGTGTGTGTGTGTGTGTGGTGTGGATTAAGAAAGCAGTTACTAAACACTTGATTGAAAGTTGAGAGTCGGGCCGAAAGAGCAAAGCTCAGCCCCTGCAAACACAACTAGGTGAATACAATTCCACACAGTACCACAGAGTGCCACAGAGTGCCACATAATGCCACACAGTTCCACACAACTTAACACAATGCCACTCAGTGCCACAGAGTGCCACACAGTGCTACACAGTTCCACACAATGCCACAGAGTGCCACACAGTGCCTCACAGTTCCACACAATGCCACACAATGCCACACAATGCCACACAGTGCCACACAGTGCCACAAAGTGCCACACAGTGGCACACAGTTCCACACAGTGCCACACAGTGCCACACAGTGCCACACAATGCCACACAGTACCACTCATTGCCACACAATGCCACACAGTGCCATACACTGCCACACAGTGCCACACAGTGCAACGCAATGCCACACACGGCCACACAATGCAACACAGTTCCATACAATGCCACACAGTGCCACACAATGCACCACAACGCAACACAATGCCACACAGTGCCACACAGTGCCACTCAATGCCACACAGTGCTACACAATGCCACACAATGCCTCACAGTGGAATGCAGTGACGCAGAGTGCCTCACAGTGCGTCACAGTGCCACACAGGGCCACACAGGGCCACACAATGCCATACAGTGCCACCCAGTGCCACACAATGCTCACCGTGCCACACAATGCCACATAGTGTCACACAGTGTCACACAATGCCACATAGAGTCACACAGTGCCACACAATGCATTTTAGTGCCACACGATGCATCTTAGTGCAACACAATGCATCTTAGTGCCACACAATGCATCGAAGTGCCACATAATGCATCGAAGTGCAACACAGTGCCACACAATGCCACACAGTGTCACACAGTGCCACACAATGCCACACAGTGTCACACAGTGTCACACAATGAATCTTAGTGCCACACAATGCATCTTAGTGCCACACAATACATCTTAGTGCCACACAATGCCACACAGTTACACACAGTGCCTCACAGGGCCTCACAGTGCCAAACAGTGCCACACAGTTTCTTACAATGCCACACCGTGCCCTCACAGTGTCACACATTGCCATAAAGTGCCACACAGTGACTCACAGTGCCACACAATGCCTTACAGTGCCACATAGCTCCATATGATGCCACACAGTGCATCACAGTGCCACCACATTGCCACACGTTGCAACACAGTGCCAACACATTGCCACACAGTGCCTCACACTGCCACACAGATCCATACAGTGCCACACAGTGCCTCACAGTACTACGCAGTGTCACATAGTGCCTCACAATGCCACACAGCACCACACAATGCCTCATAATGCCACACAGTACCAACACAGTGCCACACAGAGCTTCACAAGGCCTCATAGTGCTACACAGTGCCACACAGTGCCTCACAAAATCATGCAATACTTCACAGTGTCACATAGTTCCACACAGTGCCACACAGTGCCTCTCAGTGCCACCTAATGCCTTACAATGCCACACTGTGCTTCACAGTGCCACACAGTGTCACATAGTGCCTTACAGTGCCACACAGTGCCACACAGTGGCATAGGGAGCTTATAGCTTAGCTTATAGGGAGCTGGTCGGCCGAGCGGACATCACACTGGAGTTGTGATCCTGTGTTCCCGGGTTCAATCCCGGGCGCCAGCGAGAAACGATGGGCAGAGTTTCTTTCACCCTATGCCCCTGTTACCTAGCAGTAAACAGGCACCTGGGAGTTAGTAAACTGTCACGGGCTGCTTCCTGGGGGTGGAGTCCTGGTCAAGAACCGGGCCGCGGGGACACTAAAAACAAAGCCCCGAAATCAACTCAAGACAACAGTTCCGCATGATGCCACACAGTGCCTCACAGTGCCACACAGTGCCTCACAGTGCCACACAGTGCCTCACAGTTCCATACAATGACACATAGTGCCACACAGTGCCACACAATGCCACATAGTGCATCTTAGTGCCACACAGTGCCACACAATGCCTCATAGGGCATCACAGTGCCTCTCAGTGCCACACACGGCACCACACTTCCTCACAGTGTAATACAGTGCCACACAGTGCCACACAGTGCCACACAGTGCCACACAGCGCCACACAATGCCACACAGTACTACTCATTGCCACACAATGCCACACAGTGCCATACACTGCCACACAATGCCACACAGTACCACGCAATGCCACACACTGCCACACAATGCAAAACAGTTCCATACAATGCCACACAGTGCCACACAATGCACCACAATGCAACACAATGCCACACAGTTTCACACAGTGCCACTCAATGCCACACAGAGCTACACAATGCCACACAGTGCCAAACAATGCCTCACAGTGGAACGCAGTGACGCAGAGTGCCTCACAGTGCGTCACAGTGCCACACAGGGTCACACAGGGCCACACAATGCCATACAGTGCCACCCAGTGCCACACAATGAAGACAGTGCCACACAATGCAACATAGTGTCACACAGTGCCACACAATGCCACATAGAGTCACACAGTGCCACACAATGCATCTTAGTGCAACACAGTGCCACACAATGTCACACAGTGTCACACAGTGTCACACAATGAATCTTAGTGCCACACAATGCATGTTAGTGCCACACAATGCCACACAGTTACACACAGTGCCTCACAGATCCTCACAGTGCCAAACAGTGCCTCACAGTGCCACACAGGGCCACACATTGCTACACAATGCCATACAGAGCCACACAGTGTCACACAGTGCCTCACAGTGAATCACAGTGCCAGACAGTGCCACTTAGTTCCTCACAGTGCCACACAGGGCCACATATTGCTACACAATGCCATACAGTGCCACACAGTGCCTCCTAGTTCTACGCTGTGCCACATAGTGCCTCAGAATGCCTCACAGTGCCTCACAGTGCCACATAGTGCCTCACAATGTCTCACAATGCTACACAGTGCCACACAGTGTCACACAGTGCCTCACAATGCCACACAGTGCCACACAGTTTCTTACAATGCCACACCGTGCCCTCACAGTGTCACACATTGCCATAAAGTGCCACACAGTGACTCACAGTGCCACACAATGCCTCACAGTGCCACATAGCTTCATATGATGCCACACAGTGCCTCACAGTGCTACCACATTGCCACACGTTGCAACACAGTGCCAACACATTGCCACACAGTGCCTCACAGTGCCACACAGATCCATACAGTGCCACACAGTGCCTCACAGTACTACGCAGTGTCACATAGTGCCTCACATTGCCACACAGCACCACACAATGCCTCATAATGCCACACAGTACCAACACAGTGCCCCACAGAGCTTCACAAGGCCTCATAGTGCTACACAGTGCCACACAGTGCCTCACAAAACCATGCAATACTTCACAGTGTCACATAGTTCCACACAGTGCCTCTCAGTGCTACCTAATGCCTTACAGTGCCACACTTTGCTTCACAGTGCCACACAATGTCGCATAGTGCCTTACAGTGCCACACAGTGCCACACAGTGGCATAGGGAGCTTATAGCTTAGCTTATAGGGAGCTGGTCGGCCGAGCGGACATCACACTGGACTTGTGATCCTGTGTTCCTGGGTTCAATCCCGGACGCCAGCGAGAAACGATGGGCAGAGTTTCTTTCACCCTATGCCCCTGTTACCTAGCAGTAAACAGGCACCTGGGAGTTAATCAACTGTCACGGGCTGCTTCCTGGGGGTGAAGTCCTGGTCAAGAACCGGGCCGCGGGGACACTAAAAACAAAGCCCCGAAATCAACTCAAGACAACAGTTCCGCATGATGCCACACAGTGCCTCACAGTGCCACACAGTGCCTCACAGTCCCATACAATTACACATAGTGCCACACAGTGCCACACAATGCCACATAGTGCATCTTAGTGCCACACAGTGCCTCATAGTGCCCCACAGTGCCACACAATGCCTCATAGGGCATCACAGTGCCACACACGGCACCACACGGCCTCACAGTGTAATACAGTGCCTCACAGGGCCGCACATGACCACATAGTGCCTCACAGTGCCACACAGTGTCACACAATGCCACACAGTGTCACAAAGTACAATATAGTGCCACACAGTGGTACACAGTGCCAAACATTAAAACACATTGCTACAGAGTGCCACACAGTGCCACAGAGTGCCACAGAGTGCCACACAGTTTCACACAATGCCACACAGTGCCATAGAGTGCCACACAGTTTCACACAATGCCACACAGTGCCATAGAGTGCCACATATTTTCACACAATGCCACACAGTGCCAGAGTGCCTGACTATGCCACACAGCATTATGCAGTGCCCCACAGTGCCATAGATTGCCTCACAGTGAATCACAGTGCCACACACTGCCACACAGTGCCACACAATGCCTCATAGTTCCTCACACTGCCACACAGTGCCACAGAATGCCACACAATGCCTCACAGTGTCACACAGTGCCACACAGTACCACACAGTGCCAAACAATGCCACACATTGCCTCACAATGCCACACAGTGCCTCATATTGCCACACAATGCCACACAATGCCTCACAGTGCCTCACATGCCACACAGTGCCACACAGTGCCACACAGTGCCAAACAATGCCACACAATGCCTCACAATGCCACACAGTGCCACATAATGCCTCACAATGCCACACAATGCCTCACAGTGCCTCACAGCTCCTCACAGTGCCACACAGTGCCACACATTGCTACACAATGTTATGCAGTACCACACAGTGCCATACAGTGTCACACAGTGCCTCACAGTGCCACACATTTACACTCAGTGCCACACAGTTGCACACAGTGCCACACAGTGCCTCACAATACCATGCAATACCTCACAGTGTCACATAGTTCCACACAGTGCCACACAATGCCTCTCAGTGCCACCTAATGCCTTACAGTGCTACACTGTGCTTCACAGTGCCACACTGTCACACAGTGCCTCACAATGTTATACAGTGCCACACAGTGCCTCACAGTACTACGCAGTGCCACTTAGTGCCTCACAATTCCACACAGTACTACGCAGTGCCACATAGTGCCTCACAATTCCACACAGTACTACGCAGTGCCACACAGTGCCTCACAGTACTACGCAGTGCCACATAGTGCCTCACAATTCCACACAGTACTACATGGTGCCACATAGTGCCTCACAATGCTACACAGTTCCACACATTGCTGCACAGTGCCTCACAATGCCACACAGTGCCACACAGATTCTCACAATGCCACACTGCGCCCTCACAGTGTCACACATTGCCATAAAGTGCCACACAGTGACTCACAATGCTACACTATTCCTCACAGTTCCACATAGCTCCATATGATGACACAGTGCCTCACAGTGCCACCCGGTGCCAACACATTGCCACACGGCGCCAAGACAGTGCCAACAGAGTGCCACACAGTGCCATACAATGCCACACAGTGCCTCACAGTACTACGTAGTGTCACATAGTGCCTTACAATGCCACACAGTGCCAACACAGTGCCATACAGAGCTTCACAATGCCTCATAGTGCCACAAAGTGCCACACAGTGTCTCACAATACCATGCAATACCTCACAGTGTCACATAGTTCCACACAGTGCCACACAATGCCTCTCAGTGCCACCTAATGCCTTACAGTCCCACACAATGCCTTATAATGCCACACAGTGCCAACACGGTGCCACACAGAGCTTCACAATGCCTCATAGTGCCACACAGTGCCTCACAATACCATGCAATACCTCATAGTGTCACATAGTTCCACACAGTGCTACACAATGCCTCTCAGTGCCACCTAATGCCTTACAGTGCCACACTGTGCTTCACAGTGTAACACAGTGTCACACAGTGCCACACAGTGTCACACAGTGCCTAACAGTGCCACACAGTTCTACATGATGCCACACAGTGCCTCATAGTGCCATACAATGAAACATAGTGCCACACAATGTCTCATAGTGCATCACAGTGCCACACAATACTTCATAGTGCCACACAGTGCCATACAATGCCTCATAGTGCATCACAGTGCATCACAGTGCCACACAGTGCCACACAACACACATCCCAAGTTCTTTCCCAAGAGGCAGACAAGAGTATCTCCAGCATATTTCAACAATCCTAAGTATTGTAGTTCAGGATGATGATTGTGAGTGGTGTCCCAGAGAACATAAAGATATAGTGCTTTTGAAAAATAGGTGAGATAACAGGAATGTGCCAAGGGAAGTGAAAAATTGGATGAAAAAAAGTTGCCCCTAGTGTTTCCAGTGCAGAGAAGAACATTCAAGATGGCCGCCGGCAAGAGGAAATACAAAACAGACCTTGATTTTGCTGAATTCCATGAAGAAAGCATTGATATAACCAGTCTATACAACAAGTTGGTAAAATTAGATACTATAGTGAACTCTCATGTAGAAATAATTAGTAAATTGAAAGAAAGTAATGACCATTTAAATAGCAAAGTTGTATGTCTTGAGGGTTTTGTGAAAGACTTGTGCAAGGATAAGAGTCAATTGGAAGCAAATTGCAAAGCCATGGAAGATGAAAATAAACTCTTAAAAATAGCTATTGAAGAAGTTAAATTAAATTTAAACATAAATGACTAAAATAGGTTAGGTAAGGAAATTCAACAGGAGAAACAGCTTTTGTCAGCACAGATGGAGGAAGTTACACAGGGAATAGAACAGTGCAAGAAAGATATGCAACTCACCTATGCACAAGTGGTCAAGGAGAAGGAAAAAATTTAATAAGCAGTAAAGGAAGTCAAACACTGCAGCAACCAAGATAAAACAAACATTAGGCTGGAAGTGAGAAAAGAATTGGCATCTAACCCGAAGTTGGTGCAAAACACAGTTGATCGGAGTAAGTCCCTGATAATTTTTGGCTGCAAAGAAAAGGAGATAACATCTAGGTCAGAAAGAGCTGTAGAAGAAGCAAAAGTAGTAGATAAAATTGTTGGCCTCGTAGAAGGTCTTACAACCATAGAGAATGTGTGCGACTACAGGAGAATAGGCAGATATGTAAAAGGGAAAGATCGACCTTTGAGGATCACCCTAAATGGTGCCCAACAGATGGAAAAAGTACTAAGGAAAGCTAGAAAATTACAAAGTGATGAGGATGAGAAAGTGTGGTCGTTAAGACGAGATCTTTCAAAAGAAGATAGGGAGAAGCTGAAACTGAACCACGCCGAGGCAAAACGTTTAAATGAGAGCAGGAATGAAGAAGAAATCAATTCTTTCTTCTACAAAGTGATAAGGGTAGGCAGACCAGTAAAGTGGTACATAAAGGCAAACCAACAAAACCATTAGAGAGAGGGGGAGTGAAAAATAAGAAGAGGGGGAACAAGTTCCTGAAGATTGCATACACCAACATAGATGGAGTAAGATCGAAGATACTGGAGTTAAGTGACGTAATACAGCTGCAGACACCAGACATTGTTGCACTCACGGAGACAAAACTTGAAGATGTTATTTTAAATGAGGTCATATTTCCAAGGGGCTACTCAATTTGGAGACCTAAAGGTGAACGAAATAATGACTGCCAATCCACAAGAAGTTGACATAATAGCACTAGAGATCTGCCATGAGGATGATAAACTAATGATCATAAATGCATATAGTCCACCGCCAAGCAGCACATGGTCAAAGGAGGAGCTAGATAGTAAACGAGAAGGTCTTATAACAATAATGAGAGAGATCATAGTGAAAGCGGATAACGATAGAACACGACTGTTGATAGTCGGCGACTTCAACTTGAAATCCATAGACTGGGAAGCATATGAAGCTAAAACAGAAGATTTGTGGACCTGTAAATTTGTAGACCTCATCCTGGAAACATTCTTGTATCAACATGTTAAACAAGCTACGAGGATGAGGGAAGGGGACGTACCCTCCATGCTAGATTTGATATTTACCAGGAAGGAGGAAGAAATATTTGACATTCAGTACATTCCTCCCTTGGGTAAAAGTGACCATGTCTTTTTGGGAATAAAGTATGCAATGCGTTATAATCTGGAAGAAAATATGAAGGTTGATGCAATTGAAAAACCTGACTTTAGGAGAGGACATTATGGCAACCTTAGAAAAATTTTTAGTGAGTATAATTGGACAGACTTGTTGCTAGGCAAGGAAGTGAATGAGATGTATGTCAAGTTTTGTGAAATATATGATAAAGGCACAAAAAAATTTATACCAAAACAGAGATGCAGAACTAGGAAACAGGATTGGTTCAACAGAAATTGCGAGAGGGCCAGAGACCAAAAGACACAAAAATGGAATCAATACAGGAAGAGGCCAAACCCCCAAACATACCAGCGATACAAAGATGCGAGAAACAACTACACGGCAGTGAGGAGAGAGGCAGAAAGAAATTTTGAAAAGGGATTGCAGACAAATGTAAAACAGAACCAGGTCTATTCTATAAATTCATAAACAACAAATTGCAGGTAAAGGATAATATTCAGAGGTTGAAAATGGGAAATAGATTCACGGAAAATGAAAAGGAAATGTGTGAAACATTAAACGAAAAGTTCCAAAGTGTGTTTGTACAAAATGAAATCTTCAGGGAACCAGACACAATAAGAATTCCAGAGAACAACATAGAGCAGAGGTGTCTAGAGACGAAGTGGAAAAAATGCTCAAGGAGCTAAATAAAAACAAAGCAGTTGGTCCAGATGGATTTTCACCATGGGTTCTGAAAGAATGTGCACCTGAGCTCAGCATTCCACTTCAACTGATTTTTCAGGCATCCCTGTTTACAGGAGTTGTAGCTGATGTGTGGAAAAAGGCTAACATAGTTCCAATCTACAAAAGTGGAAGCAGGGAAAACCCCCTTAATTATAGATCGGTATCATTGACAAGTGTAATAGTCAAAATATTGGAAAAAATAATTAAAACTAAAT
The DNA here is from genome assembly GCA_020271785.1 of Procambarus virginalis. Lineage (NCBI taxonomy): Eukaryota > Metazoa > Arthropoda > Malacostraca > Decapoda > Cambaridae > Procambarus > Procambarus virginalis. Next base: position 124,675 of record WNGS01032154.1, read on the forward strand.
GGGTAGAACACCTGGAGAGAAATGATATAATATCAGACAGACAGTATGGTTTTCGATCTGGAAGATCCTGTGTATCGAATTTACTCAGTTTCTACGATTGAGCAACAGAGATATTACGGGAAAGAGATGGTTGGGTTGACTGCATCTATCTGGACCTAAAAAAGGCTTTCGACAGAGTTCCACATAAGAGGTTGTTCTGGAAACTGGAAAATATTGGAGGGGTGACAGGTAAGCTTCTAACATGGATGAAAAATTTTCTGACTGATAGAAAAATGAGGGCAGTGATCAGAGGCAATGTATCGGACTGGAGAAATGTCACAAGTGGAGTACCACAGGGTTCAGTTCTTGCACCAGTGATGTTTATTGTCTACATAAATGATCTACCAGTTGGTATACAGAATTATATGAACATGTTTGCTGATGATGCTAAGATAATAGGAAGGATAAGAAACTTAGATGATTGTCATGCCCTTCAAGATGACCTGGACAAAATAAGTATATGGAGCACCACTTGGCAAATGGAATTTAATGTTAATAAATGCCATGTTATGGAATGTGGAATAGGAGAACATAGACACACACCAACAACCTATATATTATGTGAGAAATCTTTAAAGAATTCTGATAAAGAAAGAGATCTAGGGGTGGTTCTAGATAGAAAACTATCACCTGAGGACCACATAAAGAATATTGTGCGAGGAGCCTATGCCACGCTTTCTAACTTCAGAATTGCTTTTAAATACATGGATGGCGATATACTAAAGAAATTGTTCACGACTTTTGTTAGGCCAAAGCTAGAATATGCAGCGGTTGTGCTATATACCATATCTTAAGAAGCACATCAACAAACTGGAAAAGGTGCAAAGACACGCTACTAAGTGGCTCCCAGAACTGATGGGCAAGAGCTACAAGCAGAGGTTAGAGGCATTAAATATGCCAAAACTAGAAGACAGAAGAAAAAGAGGTGATATGACCACTACATACAAAATAGTAACAGGAATTGATGAAATCGATAGGGAAGATTTCCTGAAACCTGGAACTTTAAGAACAAGAGCTCATAGATTTAAATTAGCTAAACGCAGATGCCGAAGAAATATATGAAAATTCACTTTCGCAAACAGAGTGGTAGACGGTTGGAACAAGTTAGGTGAGGTGGTGGAGGAGGCCAAGACCGTCAGTAGTTTTAAAGCGTTATGTGACAAAGAGTGCTGGGAAGACGGGACACCATGAGCGTAGCTCTCATCCTGTAACTACACTTAGGGGGAGCTTCATAATGGAATATGTCAGAGAGGTATTCGACACCAAGGAGTTCAAAAAACGAAGGAAGGAATATGCTCGTGAACTCAATGCACATTTCTACTTTATGGCTCTCAAGTCAGATCAGCTTATCGACGCAACACGCAAGGGAAACATTTCACACGGCCACACAGTGCCATACAGTGCCACACATGACCAGATAGTGCCTCACCATGCCACACACGGTCTCACAGTGCCACACACGGCCTCACAGTGCTACACACGACCAGACAGGGCCACATAGTGCTACACCAACGCAGGGCTACACAGTGCTTCACAATGCCACACAATGCCTCTCAATGCCACACATTGCCTCATAGTTCCTTACAATGCCACACAATGCCACACAGTGCCTCACAGTGTCACACATTTCCTCACAGTGCCACAATATTCCACATGATGCCACACAGTGTCACACAATGCCTCACAGTGCCATGCAGTGTCTAATGCCTCACAGTGCCACATTGTGTCTCATAGTGCCACACAATGCCTCACAGTTTCTCACAATGCCAGGTATTATCACCTATGTATAGGCAAGGAAGTAATTAAAATATATACATTGCTTACTTCTTACACAAATTACTGTAATTTATGTTCACTTATAGTGCCCTGTTTCAGAACACATGTAAATGTTCACTTATAGTGCCATTCATCAGAACACAGGTAAATGTTCACTTATAGTGTCAATCATAAGAACAAAGGTGAATACTCAATACAAGTGCTAATAAAGTCTATGGATATCATCTCTTTCCTGATAAATGTTGTACATATATATAATAATTATATAAATATACAGAGTAGGTATGTGAAATTAAAAAAAATTGTATTTAATTTCCAAAGATAATGATCTACAACTTTCACATATTCGAGAACGAGTGCCCAGCAATATTGACTGGAACTTACAGGAAAATCCATCAAGTAGAACGACCGTAATTGTTGTCGTGAATTTCAACTTCAGTTACTTGCACGAACCAAATTTACATCTTGGATATATATACATATAAAAATATAATTTATTGGTCGATTCCCGTCATTTTTATATTATGTGCAGACTTCTTTGTTCTAAACCATTTATTATTTATATTTTTCATAAACTCTAAACGTTTAAAGCTAGACATTTTTTAGTCTAAATTTTGCGAATAAAATTGAAATAGCTCATTAAACAATTTTTTACAGCAAGCTATACTTTAAAGGCAAATTCTAACAGTAATAAATATTGACGATTATATTGCATTATAATACCACAATGAAAATATAGCAATATGTGACTTCTATTATTTTTTTAAGAATTTTTTAAATTGGCACATTGTGGTTTTTTTATTTTTTTTTATCCTTTAATGATCACGTTACTATGTTGATCCATTTGAAAAAGTTGAAACATTCATATAGCAATTAAATTATACATAAAAAATTGAGAGTTTGAGAAAACAAGTTCCCGTTCCCGCTTCTTAAGCCACTAAAGGTGTTTGATGTATCTTCAGGGAAGCTACAAGATCCTGGTGCGACCACACAGAGACGGAGAGCAAGTCACACAAACCTTCAGGGTGGAGTAGCATCTGTTACCTCGCTTTGACGTCACGCTCACAACCCCCAACTATCTCCTCCGCACAGACATCAAGTTTAATGTTAGCGTGTGTGCAAAGTTAGTAATATTCTCTCGTATTCTTTACTACCACTAATGATTAGTATAAAAATAACCAAGTAAATATTAAAACCTATAAAAAAACATACTTGGTAGCTTAAAATGTTCACCTGTTATCCTGAGGAGTCAAATTACACAATGTCATCCGAAGGTGTGTTGATGTCATATCATGTGTCATGTGTCCTGTCATCACCGACCTGTGTTCTGCATGAACACTATACTTGACTCAGGATACCGAGGCTCCCTGTGTATGTTTATTATTGTTGTTGTACCGTAGACGGTTTTTTTGTAAGTGATAGTCTCCTGGGAGAGTGAGGACAACAGCCTAGCAGGGTACAGTTGTGGAGTACAAGGGTGTCAACAGCCTAGCAAGGGACAGTTGTGGAGTACAAGGGGTATCCACAGCCTAGCAGAGTACAGTTGTGGAGTAGAAGGGTTTCCACAACCTAGCAGAGTACAGTTGTGGAGTACAAGGGTGTCAACAGCCTAGCACAGTACAGTTGTGGAGTACAAGTGTGTACACAGCCTAGATGGGTACAGTTGTGGAGTACAAGGGTGTCAACAGCCTAGCAGAGTACAGTTGTGTAGTACAAGGGTGTCTACAGCCTAGCAAAGTAAAGTTGTGGAGTACAAGGGTGTCCACAGCCAAGGTTCAGTTGTGGAGTACAAGGGTGTCCACAGCCTAGCACAGTACAGTTGGGGAATACAAGGGTGTCCACAGCCTAGCAGAGTACAGTTGTGGAGTACAAGGGTTTCCACAACCAAGCAGAGTACAGTTGTGGAGTACAAGGGTGTCCAAAGCCTAGCAGATTACAGTTGTGGAGTACAAGGGGGATCCACAGCCTAGCAGAGTACAGTTGTGGAGTACAAGGGAGTCCACAGCCTAGCACAGTACAGTTGTGGAGTACAAGGGTATTCACAGCCAAGGTACAGTTGTGGAGTACAAGGGTGTCCACAACCTAGCACAGTACAGTTGTGGAGTACAAGGGTGTCCACAGCCTAGCACAGTACAGTTGTGGAGTACAAGGGAGTCCACAGCCTCGCAAGGTACAGTTGTGGAGTACAAGGGTGTCCACAACCTAGCACAGTACAGTTGTGGAGTATAAGGGTGTCCACAGCCTAGCACAGTACAGTTGTGGAGTACAAGAGTGTCCACAGCTTAGTAGAGTACAGTTGTGGAGTACAAGGGTGTCCACAACCTAGCACAGTACAGTTGTGGAGTACAAGGGTGTCCACAGCCTAGCACAGTACAGTTGTGGAGTACAAGAGTGTCCACAGCTTAGTAGAGTACAGTTGTGGAGTACAAGGGTGTACACAGCCTAGCACAGTACAGTTGTGGAGTACAAGGGTGTCCACATCCTCGCAGAGTACAGTTGTGGAGTACAAGGGTGTCTACAGCCTAGCACAGTACAGTAGTGGAGTACAAGGGTGTCCACAGCCTAGTACAGTACAGTTGTGGAGTACAAAGGTGTCCACAGCCTAGCACAGCACAGTTGAGGAGTACAAGGGTGTCCACAGGCTAGCAGAGTACAGTTGTGGATTACAAGAGTGTCCACAGCCTAGCAGCGTACAGTTATGGAGTACAAGGGTGTCCACAGCCTAGCACAGTACACTTGTGGAGAACAAGGGTGTCCACAGCCTAGTACAGTACAGTTGTAGAGTACAAGGGTGTCCACAGCCTAGCACAGTACAGTTGTGGAGTACAAGGGTGTCCAAACCTAGCACATTACAGTTGTAGAGTACAAGGTTGTTTAACAGCCTAGCAGAGTACAGTTGTGGAATACAAGAGTGTCCACAGCCTATCACGGTACGGTTGTGGAGTTCAAGGGTGTCCACTGCCTAGCAGGGTACAGTTGTGGAGTACAAGGGTGTCCACAGCCTAGCACAGTTGTGGAGTACAAGGGTGTCCTCAGCCTAGCAGAGTACATTTGCGGAGTACAAGGTTGTCCACAGTCTAGTAGGTTACAGCTGTGGAGTACAAGGGTGTTGTTAGGTCATTAACCCCAAGAAAGGGTTTTGGTGTAGAACTTTCCCCAATTCAATCAGTGGAAATCCTGCCCTCAAGTAAATCCCTTTAGAAGTCGACGAATTTATTGATACTCCAAGAAAAGCTGCCAGTTTACTGGGATGAACTTGATCTACATGACACTGCTTATATACAACGTTTACACACCACAACAAAGTTATCATCAGTTAATCAAGTTATCTTAGGGCACTAGTCACTGGAGCAAGATGAACTAAGTAAACCTTATTAAACAACATTGGTCCACTAGGCAAAATGACACTTGCATCTATGTTGTGGACAAAGTGACGGTACAAGTGGTTGTGACGGTACAAGTGTTGGTGACGGTACAAGTGTTGGTGACGGTACAAGTGTTAGTGACGGTCCAAATGGTTGTGACGGTGCAAGTGGTGGTGACGGTACAAGTGGTGGTGACGGTACAAGTGTTGGTAACGGTACAAGTGGTTGTGACGGTGCTAGTGTTGGTGACGGTACAAGTAGTTGTGACCTTACAAGTGGTGGTGACGGTACAAGTGGTTGTGGCGGTACATGTGGTGGTGACGGTACAGGTGGTTGTGACGGTACAAGTGTTGGTGACGGTACAAGTGGTTGTGACGTTACAAGTGGTGGTGACGGTACAAGTTGTTGTGACGGTACATGTGGTGGTGACGGTACAAGTGGTTGTGACGGTACAAGTGGTAGTGACGGTACAAGTGGTTGTGACGGTACAAGTGTTGGTGACGATACAAGTGTTGGTGACGTTACAAGTGGTTGTGACGTTACAAGTGGTGGTGACGGTACAAGTGGTTGTGACGGTAGAAGTGCTGGTGACGGTACAAGTGTTGGTGACGGTACAAGTGTTGGTGACGGTACAAGTGGTTGCGACGGTACTAGTGGTGGTGACGGTACAAGTGGTATGACGGTACAAGTGGTTGTGACGGTACAAATGGTGGTGACGGTATAAATGGTTGTAACAGTACTAGTGATAATGACGGTACAAGTGGTGGTGACGGTACAAGTGGTGGTGACGGTAAAAGTGGTGGTGAGGGTACTAGTGGATGTGACGGTACAAGTGGTTGTGACGGTACAAGTGATAATGACGGTACAAGTGGTGGTGACGGTACAAGTGGTGGTGACGGTACAAGTGGTGGTGAGGGTACAAGTGGTTGTGACGGTACAAGTGGTTGTGACGGTACAAGTGGTGGTGAGGGTACAAGTGGTGGTGACAGTACAAGTGGTTGTGAAAGTATAAGTGGTTGTGACGGTACAAGTGGAGGTGACTTTACAAGAGGGGGTGACGGTACAAGTGGTGGTGACTGTACAAGTGGTGGTGACGGTACAAGTAGTGGTGTCGGTACAAGTGGTTGTGACGGTAAAAGTGGTGGTGACGGTACAAGTTGTTTTGACGGTACAAGTGGTGGTGAGGGTACAAGTGGTTGTGGCGGTACAAGTGATGGTGAGGGTACAAGTGGTGGTGAGGGTACAAGTGGTGGTGAGGGTAAAAGTGGTGGTGACGGTACAAGTGGTGGTGACAGTACAAGTGGTGGTGAGCGTACAAATGGTTGTGGCAGTACAAATGGTTTTGACGGTACAAGTGGTGGTGAAAGTACAAATGGTGGTGATGGTACAAGTGGTGGTGATGGTATATGTGGTGGTGATGGTACAAGTGGTGGTGACAGTATAAGTGGTGGTGATGATACAAGTGGTGGTGATGGTACAGGTGGTGGTGACAGTACAAGTGGTGGTAATGGTACAAGTGGTGGAGACGGTACAAGTGGTGGTGACGGTGTAAGTGGTGGTGATGGTACAAATGGAGGTGACTGTATAAGTGGTTGTGACAGTGTAAGCAGTGGTGATGGTACAAGTGGTGGTGACAGTATAAGTGGTGGTGATGATACAAGTGGTGGTGATGGTACAGGTGGTGGTGATGGTACAAGTGGTGGTGATGGTACAAGTGGTGGTGACGATAAAAGTCGTGGTGACGGTACAAGTGGTGGTGATGGTACAAGTGGTGGTGATGGTACAAGTGATTGTGACGGTTCAAGTGGTGGTGACGGCACAAGTCGTGGTGACGGTACAAGTGGTGGTGACGGTACAATTGGTGGTGACGGTACAAGTGGTAGTGATGGTACAAGAGATTGTGACAGTACAAGTGGTGGTGACGGAACAAGTGGTGGTGACGGTACAAGTGGTGGTGCTTGTGCAATTGGTGGAAAAGGTACAAGTGGTGGTGACGGTACAAGTGGTGGTGATGGTACAAGTGGTGATGATGGTACATGTGATTGTGATGGTACAAGTGGTGGTGACAGTAAAAGTGGTGGTGACGGTATAAGTGGTGGTGATGGTACAAGTGGTAGTGACGGTACAAGTGGTTGTGACGGTACAAGTGTTGGTGACGGTACAAGTGGTTGTGACGTTACAAGAGGTGGTGACGGTACAAGTGGTTGTGACGGTACATGTGGTGGTGACGGTACAAAAGGTTCTGACGGTACAAGAGGTGGTGACGGTGCAAGTGGTTGTGACGTTACAAGAGGTGGTGACGGTACAAGTGGTTGTGACGGTACATGTGGTGGTGACGGTACAAAAGGGTTGTGACGGTACAAGAGGTGGTGACGGTGCAAGTGGTTGTGACGGTTCAAGTGGTTGTGACGGTACAAGTGTTGGTAACGGTACAAGTGGTGGTGAAAGTACAAGTGGTGGTGATGGTGCAAGTGGTGGTGTAGGTACAAGTGGTGGTGATGGTATATGTGGTGGTGATGGTACAAGTGGTGGTGACAGTATAAGTGGTGGTGATGATACAAGTGGTGGTGGTGGTACAAGTGGTGGTTATGGTACAAGAGGTGGTGATGATACAAGTGGTGGTGATGGTACACGTGGTGGTGACGGTACAAGTGCTGGTGATGGTACAAGAGGTGGAGACGGTAGAAGTGGTGGTGACGGTGTAAGTGGTGGTGATGGTACAAGTGGAGGTGACTGTATAAATGGTTGTGACAGTGTAAGTAGTGGTGATGGTACAAGTGGATGTGAAGGTACAAGTGGTGGTGGCGGTAAAAGTGATTGTGACGGTACAAGTGTTGGTGACGGTACAAGTGTTGGTGACGGTACAAGTGGTTGCGACGGTACTAGTGGTTGTGGCGGTACAAGTGATGGTGAGGGTACAAGTGGTGGTGAGGGTACAAGTGGTGGTGAGGGTACAAGTGGTGGTGACAGTACAAGTGGTGGTGAGCGTACAAATGGTTGTGGCAGTACAAATGGTTTTGACGGTACAAGTGGTGGTGAAAGTACAAATGGTGGTGATGGTACAAATGGTGGTGATGGTATATGTGGTGGTGATGGTAAGAGTGGTGGTTACAGTATAAGTGGTGGTGATGATACAAGTGATGGTGATAGTACAAGTGGTGGTGATGGTACAAGTGGTGGTGACAGTGCAAGTGGTGGTAATGGTAGAAGTGGTGGAGACGGTACAAGTGGTGGTGACAGTGTAAGTGGTGGTGATGATACAAGTGGTGGTGGTGGTACAAGTGGTGGTTATGGTACAAGAGGTGGTGATGATACAAGTGGTGGTGATGGTACACGTGGTGGTGACGGTACAAGTGCTGGTGATGGTACAAGAGGTGGAGACGGTAGAAGTGGTGGTGACGGTGCAAGTGGTGGTGATGGTACAAGTGGAGGTGACTGTATAAATGGTTGTGACAGTGTAAGTAGTGGTGATGGTACAAGTGGATGTGAAGGTACAAGTGGTGGTGGCGGTAAAAGTGATTGTGACGGTACAAGTGTTGGTGACGGTACAAGTGTTGGTGACGGTACAAGTGGTTGCGACGGTACTAGTGGTTGTGGCGGTACAAGTGATGGTGAGGGTACAAGTGGTGGTGAGGGTACAAGTGGTGGTGAGGGTACAAGTGGTGGTGACAGTACAAGTGGTGGTGAGCGTACAAATGGTTGTGGCAGTACAAATGGTTTTGACGGTACAAGTGGTGGTGAAGTACAAATGGTGGTGATGGTACAAATGGTGGTGATGGTATATGTGGTGGTGATGGTAAGAGTGGTGGTTACAGTATAAGTGGTGGTGATGATACAAGTGATGGTGATAGTACAAGTGGTGGTGATGGTACAAGTGGTGGTGACAGTGCAAGTGGTGGTAATGGTAGAAGTGGTGGAGACGGTACAAGTGGTGGTGACAGTGTAAGTGGTGGTGATGGTACAAATGGAGGTGACTGTATAAGTGGTTGTGACAGTGTAAGTAGTGGTGATGGTACAAGTGGTGGTGATGGTACAAGTGGTGGTGACGATAAAAGTCGTGGTGACGGTACAAGTGGTGGTGATGGTACAAGTGATAGTGATGGTACAAGTGATTGTGACAGTTCAAGTGGTGGTGACGGAACAAGTGGTGGTGACGGTACAAGTGGTGGTGATGGTACAATTGGTGGAGAAGGTACAAGTGGTGGTGA